>JAYMTL010000067.1:0-100467 GCA_036897445.1 Pelargonium tetragonum | reverse complement strand
AAGTTAAAGAGTTTTAATGGAAGCCTTTCCTATAGCGTTTAAGAGTTTACTAAACTAAAGAGCAGTTATAGTGTTTTGGGGGCAACCCCGCGCCAAGGTTAAATAAAATTACGCAAGATTAAAAGTTCCATTTATGCCTTAATCTAGAAACCTCGAATCGAATTAGTCCTTAGCTTGATTTTACATAAATCTTTAGCTGGTAATTTTCGGAAAGATTCAAATATTTGACTCTCTCTTTTTAATTTAATACCTGTCTTATAGTACAAATTAGATTCACTAATTTAAATAGTAATTCAGCCTAGATATCGACCTGAAACGCTTAAAAAGCTCCTAGGATTAAACCCCTATTAATTCGAATAGCCAAAGTTAGTAAATTTATAATATTTACACAGGATACTCTGCTTCAATACAAAACCAGACCCCGATTTATGTAGAGGGAGGACTGTCTGCACCTAGTAATTTTTAATAAAAAATCTCTTAAGGATAAGGCTTTATCGCGGGTTACCTCGGGGTATTCCTTATTATGTTTTCTGAATCCAATTCCCAATCTCTTTAGCTTTTTGACATAAAAAAGGAACTACTAGCAAATTTCTTAACTGTTGGGTTAAAAGCTGCCTCCTCTAAAAAGGATTCCCCGTGTTTCAAGGTATTCTTGTACTATTCTAGACTTTTTTATAACAAATTGTACAAAGAGACATATTTTACATAAGCTCTAATTTTTGCATAACAGGGCATCCAATTTTACTGCTTAGAAGACATAGAATTAAAAACCAGTTTCTTTCTTAAAATTAGGACCTACTAAATCAGAACAAAGTCCTGCTATTTTATATAACACTAAAAGCCAAAAAAATTTCGTAAATTGAGAATGCCCCGGAATCCTGTTATGATTTATAAATTAGTTAATAAATCCAATCCTTTTTGGACTGCGGATTTAAGATTAATTAGGTTCTAACCTATACTTCTCTCAGTTTTAGATCTAAAACAAGGGGCTATTAAAGAACAAATCTAAGAAAATAGGACTTAGGTGATAAAACCCCTAAAAGCTCTAAGAATCTCGGGTAATAAAGAATTTTAGATCCAAAGGTCAGTCCTAATCCTGGCTTTTAAGTCGTAGATATTTCAAGTTTTAAAGTCTTATATAAAGTAACCCCTAGCAGGATACAAGGGAGGTTAAAGCAGAAATTCTTAAGTCTTTCTTATTTCTATCAGAGTCTCGGAAACGCAAATATTTCAGGAAAAGCAAAAAATTTTGGTAAGCCCTTAGTTCTAAAAGTACTTTTCCCGAATCCATGTACAACAGAGAGATAAAATTATATCCGCTGCGGTAGTTTCTTAAAACAATGAGCCCCTTATGCTTATTAAACACTCCAGGATTACTTCAACTACAGTGTCCCTAAGAGAGTTTCTTTAAGGAGAAACCCAACTCAGCTTTAATTAAAGAAGTTCAATTAAGAGTCTTGTAATACAGAAATGGACTACTCCTTTGCTTACTTAAAAGTTTTTCTAGATCCTTTGTATTTCCTGTTATGATGCATAGGTTTTCCTTTACTATTAATTATAAGGGCAATCCCCCGAATAGGATAGCAATTCCTTTTCTTTTTCTTATATAAAACTGTGCCCTGGGAATCGTTAGAAAAATTCCCTGTTTAGAATATTGTAGGGATATATGTAATATAGAGTACTCTTGTAAAAGGAGCAACTAGCTTTCAATTGCTGTAAAAAGATTTTCTTTAATTGGTACAAAACCAAATGACTTTCTATACTATGACTGCAATTTAAGAAAAATATGACCAGATCTCTATGCTACTCTACTATGAAACTGGCAAGAATTTCACAATATATTTTTAACACAACAACAACAAGATAATACATAAGATCAAATTAGAACTAAAGCAAAAGTTTTTTGTTTTATTGTATAAATTAAAGGTGCTTAGTAGTACTATAAAATCTACCTTAGCGCTACCCCTAGTGACAAATAAAATATACTTCAGTCTATCAATTAAGGTAAAGGTCCTTGTAAAATAGAATTTAGTAGTTTATATACTTTAAAAGAGTACAGTTACCAAGAGTTTTATCAATTCAGAAAGAAATCTCCAAAAGTTTATAAAATTGGGAAACTCCACTCGACAGAGTGTATGTAAACATATTTCAAAAAACCTTAAGAACTTCTTTACATAACTATTGTTAATTAGTCACTGTACACTTATCATTTAGTCTTAGTTCGTTTATCTTATACGGGGGGCGCTTTAGTACCAAGTGTAAATACTCCTAAAATGTATGGAAGCCCCATTCATTGAAATAAAGATATACCATAAAAATAAACAAGCACAACGTAGTATAATTAGACTACCCCTTCTGTTTTCTACAAAATTCTTATGTACGAGCTTTTACTATTAAAGCTAGAAGTTCGAGTGCTCAAGCCCTGACTACAAAAGAGTACAAAAAAGAGACCTGGCCTAACTATAACTCTAGATTTCATTAACAAGGGATAGGGCACCCTGTTTTTATTTTTCAACAAATTCTATTTGCAGAAAATGTCATTCTAATATTAATAACTAGTCAAACCCAAAATACCCCTCGATTTTGATTCGATTTCAAATTTCACTAAAGCTGACTTATACTTCTTACGAAATTCTGAATGGAATGTACAAGATTGATATATGTTCTATTAACCACCTTAATAGAAGGGAGTTTTCGCCCCGCGATATACAAAAAACTAAATCTTACTGTCAGGTAAATATTCGTTTTTTTGTTACTGTTAATACAGCCTAATCTTTTCCTCGAATCGATCTTCTTAGTATTTATTAGTAAAAAGGGTCCGTTTCTCAGTTCGACCAAACTACAAAATTTCATTACTTTGACTTCTTTTTATTACGAGACGGGATTTACCCGGGCAGTTTAGAGAATACAAGCTAGGACTAATAAATATTACTAAAAGTAAACTACATATGAAGTATAGAGCTATAGAATCTTATGTAGAATATAATAATTAATAAAGCATTAGTGGGCTAGTCTTAGGAAATACGGGTCCTGTAACGGGCTAGAATCTTCCTTTTTATTTTCACTTAATATACACATTTTGTATAAGCAGCAGGTATTTATTTTAATTAATTATCAAATATTTTACTAGGGCGCAGGTCTATCACGAAATATAAGTCCATTTGAACCTGTGTTCCTCAGTTCTATTTGAGTATACTTTGTTCTCGTTGGGTGCAGCAGCAATATCTTGACTTTGCGTTAAGTAAGGATCATGTACTCTAAGTGATTTCACTAGTTATTAACTACGTAATAGCTACTAAGTTGTTTGAGTAAAGGGTTGACATAAAATGACAGTAGGACCTTGAACCAATGAAATATTCTAAGTAGGCAGGGCTCTCTACCGCTTGGATTAAAGGGGGAAAAAGATGACTAAAAGAATGGGGATCTTTAAATGGAGAAATTTACAATGATCATAAAGTTTATAGGTTTTTACATTTATAAAAACCCTTAAATAAGGAAGCTTTAATTACATTACCTTGTGGTTTACTGAGTAGTTAATATACTCGTGTAACCCGGTACTGCTGTACTTTGCATTATTACTTAGTTATTTTTTATAAGGAACCCATTCGGGGATATCGAATATAATAAATTAGGTAACTCTGACCTATGGTGTACCAGCCTTTTAGCTGTAAGGAGCCAGCAGCAACTCCAAAAATAAGTGATTTAATTGCTAGTACTAAGCAAAAAATTTGTCTTTTATCACTCTAATCAGCATTAAACTTTGTCATACATTTTTCTTCGGTTTGAGCACTGTTTTATCCTGAGAAAGCGATGCGGTTCCTATATATACTCGTACTTAAAACTTTTTGGATCAAGTAATTATTCCTATAGATATAGAGTGAAGTGAGACCTGGTTCCGGCTGGACCTAATCTTGTATTCTTGTATAGTTTATTATATATATTTGATATATAGTTTTTTTACTACCCACCGTACAAATAGATAATGTACCGAATGGAGGAGCCCCCGAAGTACTTTGACTCTAAAGGTTCGGATTATTACTCCAAACTTTGCTTACTGCTTTAGGGAAAAACTCTCGAAGGAAATACATAGCTCAACTTTTCTTTATTACGTTCATGGAAATCGAGTAGCTGAGATTAATTACTAAAGGGTTATATAACTTGTCTTATTAAGTTCTTAAATTACTTTTAGAACGTTCGGTGCCCCCCTTTTTTCTATACTAATCTGGTCTGGGACACTGACTAAAAAGAACTTTCGCGGGTTCTGAATCATAACTATTAATCACTTTAGGACTCATGCAAAGGGGACCTTGCGGGGGAACGATAAACCCCAAATTTTTTGTTCGAGACTTTTTCTAATGAGGAATTTGGTGTAACAACAGACTTATCCAAAGGTAATTGTGCCTTCCTTAATGCTTGCTATCCAGATTTTAAGGCAAGGTCCCCGGAGGATATACAAAAGTAGTTTATTAGTCACTCTTATAATTCTATTATAATTAATGTACTGACATGCACAAATAAACAAGAAAAACTTTATAGTATATAAATATTACGCAATTTTAATATATTAATTAAAAAGCCTTTAAAAGGGTTTTGACTCAAGTCGATCCCTTGCTTCTTAATTTAAAGCACCTGAATAATAAGGAGAAGAGAACTCGGTTTATCTCAACATGCCTTAGTCAAGAATATCTTGTAAGTAATAAAGATCGCGAATTCCATAGAAATTTTTATTATAAAACCTGATAAACTTATAATTTGCACAAAGTCGTTACGTTTTTTTAGAGACAAGGATAAAGAGATGGATAAAAAAAAGAAAGAGGAGGTATAACATAAAAACGGAAAGAGATATACGGCGTCGTCTATCTAAATAGATACCTTTTGTTGCTGTGAACATTTCAACTATTTTGAGCAAAGGAATTTTATTTTAGTTAAACGAAGCTTATGCCTACAAAGGCAGGTTTTATATTCTTTATTTAGTATCAAATAATGAATGAGTATGTTTCTACTTTAGCCACTAGTTTGACGTGAGAAACTGATCCTAGATGAAAGAACTTAGAAGTTAAGTACTTGCTAGTTTACAAAAAAGAGATTCAGAATAAGCAATATTCTTTCTAAAAGGGACTGACCCTATGTAATTTAACTTTGGTTTGTTTCACTGAAAGTTTTAGAATTGATTCTAAGTATGCAAAGTCTAAAAATTAAGGTAGTATTCCTCCAACAAAAAAAATAGAATAGGTTTTTTATAACAGGTACAAAACAATTAACCAATTTCCATACTAGAAAACTTTTATATAACACCTGTTAGCTGAGTCAAATACAGATTGCCCTAGTGATTCCTACCTCATAATTTATACTAATAAAGAATTACTTTAAATAAGATTTAGTCTACAAAAATACCTGTTTTTAAAATAGCTGTATATTTACATATACCACTTGAAATTACACATTGGCAGTATATCAGTTTGCTGAAGTTTGGTACAAAAAAAGTTGTTGTATGTAATGGGTCTGTGTCACTTTTCATTTAGAAGGAATGCCGGAAGTTTTCAGAGGTCTATTTACATTACAGCTACGAAAATAAGCAGCCCCAATTATAAGGACTCCCCTCGGCAACTCTTATGAATTTACAAAAACCCCTTAACTTGTACGAGTAACTTTTAAAAGCTTTAGGGAAAGCTTGCCTTCTATTCTATACATATATTTAAAATACGACGTATTATCTTGTCCAGAAATCCAAAATACTTTGGTATGATAGTCCTAATATCCTCTTAAACTCTTTATCATTGAAAACTTTCTTATCTAGTCTCCTTCTTTGTTCCTTTTGTCTGTGTCAACATAAGTAAAACCTAGGTATTCCCCTGTTATTAAGTGTGTTATAACATATACTCAAGTGGTTTTTATAAAGATTGGATACAAAAAATATTCCACTCTCAGTGATTCTTTATATAGAGGCTGCTCTAATTTTTTCAAATTCCACGATAAAGAAAGGGTTTTGGAAATCTACCGACACTGCTGTTATGACCTGTATTTATTGCTTGTAATCCTGTAAGTAAATAGCAAGATTTTAGATAGGAGACCCAGAATTTATGCTACACCCAATTAAGGAAGAGATCCTCTTGCCAGCCTCTATGTTTGAGTTACTTCTCTATAGACTTCTGGTAACAGGTTTTCTCTATAATATAATAAGTTAAGTAATTGACTTTACAGCATTTAACATTTAGTTTTTTGACTCTGAATTTTTCAGCTTATCTCTTTGTTTTCTTGATAGCTACTGCGAAAGCATATAATAAAATTTCTTTATGCTATATTGTTAGGATTCTTTTATTTAGTATTTTAAGGGATCCCCCAGACACTTGGTTTTTTAGCTTTCATACTGATCCGGCTAATGGAATAAAAATGAATGGAAGACTCATAAAGACATCCCTAAAACCTGGGTCTTTTTATGAATTCCAATTTGGGAAATAACTTTGTCACTCATTAATTTTAATTTGATTGGATTTCCTGGGTGTCTTTAGCTTTGGCAAACTTTTAGTCTAACTTATTGCTACTAAGCAGCCTAGTTTTCAAGTCTTACTTGTGCAGGATTCCGGAATACACTATCCTAGAGTGGCAGCCCTTTTGTTATGAACTAAATAAAGAGCTCTTTAAAACCAAGAATCTTACTTTTGAATTTTAATAAAGGGAAGCGCGCGCAAATGGGTCAAAGGGGGACTCTTGCTAGGTCCCTAAATTTGCGTTATGGACAAGAATTTCTGTATACTTGGTTATTGTTCGAATCGAGCCGCTATCTTTTAACTTTTTTAAGGGATCCGACTAAAGAAAAAGCCTTAGAAAGCAGTCCAGTAGGTATAAGCCAATAAAAAAGTATAGCATCTATAACCCAAACCCCTTTAAAATTACTTTATTATCGTGTTCCAAAAGCTCCTTACCTGATTTTATAGCCTTTAGCAGATTATACTAGGAACACCCTGAGGGGGTAATATATAGGGATTGTTTCCATGCCCAGGGGTACTCTCTCTATAGAGTATTGATACGCAGTAATAGAGGTTTTTTATATTTATATAGAGTAGGAATAAATAAAGGGGTTAAAGGAGTGCTAGTGGAGACTCTTTTTCTCTTTCAAAGGAAGGTTAGAACAAAAATATTGTAAACACGAATGACAAAGGTTCAATTTTTTTGGTACAAATTCGAGTATTAATGCAGTGCTAAATTTCATTAACTTGACTTACATTTTAGGGGGGCATAGCTTCTTTTAATAACATGGAATTATCATCTTTAATTAATGAAGGTAAGCTAAAACCTTATTTCATTTTTCAAAGTTTAAACCTTGACTATTTTTTTAGGCCCGCACTCCTACTACTCTATACTATAGGAGAAGGCCCCTTTTATATAATAACGGAAGTAGTGCCCCAAAATGTAGGATAAAGAAAGCTCAGCAAAAAGTTGAGGCAATTCTGGCGCATATCCGCTTTCTTTTTATTAATATAAATACTTAGGTGAGGGTTAGAGAATTCCCTTAAAGCTTCTACAAAAGAGTATAACACAAGCAAAATATAGGAAATAGTAGGGCCTGGCGATTTGAACGTATGTTTTTTCAAATTCAGTAGATTAAGTGTTGTATTATATAAATTTCACCGGGTATCCTTTGTATTTCAAACCTACCTGCTTTCAGGGAGGGGTCGGGATTTGAAAAACATTACAATATTTTATCTTCCTTCCACTAGGTGAGATATCTTTCCTCTATTTGTTCTTGACTTCTGGCTCAACCTTTTTGCATATCAAAAAGTATAAATGAAACCTTGATGTTTTCCTCTGTTATAAGGAAGTGGCTTCGCTCATAAATAATAAATATTCGAAGTTATAAATTCTTTGTTTTATATAAGAAATTCCTTTAACTCTAATCTTATTAATTCTATAGATAAAATTTACCAAGCAGCTCATTAATGAAGGTAGTAGGTAATTTTTGTGAAGACATGAAGAAACCAAATCCAAATTCTAAATAGGTGCAGAGTAGGGAGGGAGCTCTAAGTGGTGTGTGTCTAATATAAAATTTTGAAAGTCTTTGTCCATGCGAAGGGACTCCTTAGCTTTAACTTTTAATACTTCTACAGTGCGGGGAGTGAATGATAGAAGATATACTCGATACCTTAGAAAATCTAAATACTTAGTCTTGTTAGTATTGACTAGGAAAATTTTGACTAGGGAGGGCAAGGTCTCTTTCTTTTGTTCTTTATTGTACAAGAGCAAGACTGTCGAAGTTTGGATCCTTTATTGGTATTCCTTAATGGATATAACACAAAATGTTAAAATAGGGAGCTCAGCTCATTAGTCTTTTTAGAAGCCTTCGGTGTTCGGTGGACCCTCTATTTATAAACAAACTATCAAATATATTTTACGTTATTTAAAGCTTTGCCGCGAATTCTCCCTTTATGATGCTAATTTCAAATCAAACAAGAACTTTCCACAAGATTCTAGGGTATAAATCTAGTACTAGGGATGACATTCTAGTTTTTTACAGGATTTCTTTTTCTTTACTAAAAACTCTTTTTGTTTTGGTAAAATAAGGAAGCTGCATTTCAGTCAAGATCAAATTTCAAAAGATTCTGTATTATGTATAGTATTAGGGAGAGCTCTTCAGTTACTCGCAGTTATTTACCTGCTATTAGACCAGAAGTTTTCTAAAAATGTTTAGAGATTTTCATTACATTTTAAAATTATACTTACAGCATAAGCAGTTTTGTAAACGGAGGAACTTACTAGAGTTGATCCAAATATTTTGAGTTCTCTTCCTTTTTTCTTCTTAAGTCTTGGTAATGGAAGAGTCAAATCCATGTTAAATCCTAGATTTTATATTCAAGCTTTAGGAGAATCCGGTATGTACTAATCGATAGGGTACAGGCATAACACAAGAATTGATTTAGTAAAAGAGGAGCTCAAGCAAGTTAGGTTATATAAAGTAAAGAATTAAAGTATCCTGTATACTACGGAGTATCCCTATAAATAAGTTCAGTCTTAGTCCCCCGAAATTACTGGATTTTAATAAATTACAAGCGAGACTCTCATTCTATCTAGTCCTATTTTAATTTTAAACTAAGCAGAGTGCCCTTATGACTAAAAATAAAGCGTAGTAAGGGAGCCGGCAAGAGCTAACTGATAAAGAACTCCAAAGCTTTTTACTCTAAGTTTAATAAAAAAGGTAGGCTCCTTGTTCTACCAAAAAAACTAGATAGAATAAGCCTCACGGGGTATTTATTCGATAGTACGCCCTTTATTTATTGCACTAAAAAAGTAACACTTAATTTAATACACCAGACTTGAGTCTTGAGTGTAGGAATCTATAATATTTTGGAAAGTCTTGCTGAACAGGCTTCTTTTCAACAAGATAAATTGCTGGGTATCCGATTGAAATAGAGACTCTTTTTTAAGGGAGTTTTTTAGATTTTTGGAATTACTTAAGTAATGAAAACCGGTATTCGCAATTAGAATAGAAAATCTAGTTCAAAAAAAGACTAAGTAAGATAAAAATTCTTTTTATTTAACCAGCTAAAAAAAAGCCCTATAATTCTAAGACTGTCAAAACCTAGCCTTAAGGGTCTCTAAAATTATACAAATAGGGGGTCAACCTTAATTACATAAGCATATAAGTTTGCCTTTATTTACCTGTATTACTAACTTGCGGAAGAGGTTAGAGGAAACTGTAACTTCAATACTATATACTACAAAAGCGACTTTCTATAGACTATCCCTTAAAAATTCTTGGGGAATACCAGAACTGCTAAAAAGTAACAGGTTCTAAACTCCAAAAACTCCTTAAAAAGATTAAGAAACTCCTTATTTTTCTTTTTCATATTCCTTATTTACTTAATGCCTTAGATCCTGGTTTTTAGTTGAGCAACATGAAACCTCTCTTCTCTTTTTTAGTTTAGAATTTAGTTTAGAGGATCCCGGTGTCAAGTAACTAAATAGGTGCACAATAGTATGGTGTTACAGGAGATTCTAGTAACTGGCTTATAGAGGTTTTGACTCTCAGAGATTCCTTTTAATATTTTAATAGAGGCTTCCTTTACTCGTTAATCCTAGTAGGGAGACTCGCAAGACATGCGGGGTTAATAAAGAGTATACTATGTGGACCCTTTTACGAAAACTGAAAAAAAAAAAAATTAGCCGAGACTCTTTTAAAGGGCGAAAACCTTATTACTTATGAAACACACAGGTAGACTGTAAATCTAAAGACTTGTTATGGGCATCATAAAGCAATTCGGGTTTGTTTAATCCGAAATTTCTTAATGCATAGTATATTTCTTTTTTGATATATATATGGGGTTGCCCCGGGAAATCCAGTTTAAGGAAAACTTTTATTTACGCGAGAGAATTCATACAGAATTTTTTAGGTTTATAAATACAAGGCTATTTCCGTATCCACAAAAAGCCACAACAACTTTTAACAATCTAGATGCCCCACTTAATCCAAATCTCCTAGGGGTTCCTAATAAAAATTCCAGTACTTATTGCCTGCAAATTAAGCCCCTTTTTGAAAATGTAAGGACAAATGGATACTAAATCTATAGCGGGATACCCGAATTTCTCAGTTTATTAGTCTAATTCCTCGTTAAATCACAAAGAGTAACGGAGCCTGTTAGCTAATTTCATACAGGTAGGAGCTTTCCTTTTAAATGAGTAATCTTTACTTTATGCTTAGTAATAGGGTGGTACTTTTGGTTAGGGATTACAAGTTTCTACAATCGAGTAAGCTTTTTTGAACAACTAGTACTATCTAAAAAACTAGTTCAAATTATTAGAACTTATTATACCGGCGAGTACTCGTATACTATAGAAAACTATCCCTTAGGATTCCGTGAATAATCTCACTGAGGTACAAAGATGCCTTAAAAAATAGAATTTAAGTTTTAGGGGGTTATACCCTTTACTATTAGCTACTTACCCTACAAACTTTATAGTATTATAAGAGCTAAAGTTGTGAAATATAAGGATATCTGAGCTGGCATCCCTTGTTTCCATAGACAGAAATTCAATGCTGATTATCAAAGAAAGCTTTAGTACTTTAATCTAATGAATCTTAAAAGGAAATCTATAATAAAAACTAACCTATAGCCTCGAAAACTTCACAGTAAAAGCTCTAAATTGTCTCTTACTCTTTTTTAAGGACCCTTAGAATATCTAAACGAGTCCCCTTTATTACGTATTACGGGCTGCTTTTTGGAAATTGATTCAGTTCCGTTTTACAAGGAATTCCTTATACTTATTTATACGACTTAAATACTCTTTGTATCTAACTAAGGGGCATCATTTCCCTCCTCTAAACTTTATTTAATACTGATGTAATCCTGCAAGAGATTTCCCTATTGTAAGTAAAAGCACGGGTTTTTCAATATAATTGCAGTACGGGTTAACTAAAGGAGTTTTAATTGTCTACGCGAGACTCAATCATAGGTGCCCTTCTCTCGAAAAGAGAATACATTTACCGGGGTCCTTAAAGCACTATAGAGTAAGCTGTAAAACGCGTTTCGGTGTGATTTTGATGTTTTATTTAATTTAAAGTCAAGTATATTGACTGCTGAGATTCTAGCACTCACTTAGTATAAGGAAACCAAAACTCGGGGTACTTATTACAAAAGTTCCGTAATAAACAAAAATTTTAGAATACCCTCGCTTTTGTAAAAACAGACAGGGAGCTTCTTGGCTAGTAAAGTTTCTTTTTCTATTATGAAACGAATAAAGGGGCCCCTGAATTTAAAGGCTCTGGTTTTTATTGCTCTAAACTGTAGCTAAGAATTCTAAAAATGTTCCATATTTCCTGCCGATCCCACTTATTTAATACAGCCTCGAAATTTTCCTTTTTCTTTCATTTTCACTTACTAAAGGTTTTTATAAGGATTCTCCTTATAAAAAAATTTCGGGCAAGGCCTTTGTGGGTTTTGCGTTTAAGAGTTAAAGTTTAGGGTTTTTTAGCATGGTAATTCCTCTCTGTATACAAAGAGCCTCCCCTTGTATGTTTCCTAGGAGTCTTATTCAAAGCGGGTTTAGTTTGTAGAGGGTTTCCTGGGGCAGTCCTGGGTGTTTTTACTTCTCGGGTAGATATAGACCTGACCAGGTGTTGTATACGGGACGGGAGAGGCTTCCTTGAAAAAGCAGAGTCGGTTTTAGAGTAAGTTAAGGGAATCTAGTGCTTCTGTCCCTTTTAAGTCTAGTTAACATGGAGCTTCACTGGTATAAAAAGTAGATAATCAATTCGGAATATCGAATACAAGAGAGGTTTTATATAGAGTAGTGAACTAGTTAGTTTTCAATCTGAACAGGGTCGTATATTTCTATTCGTAATTCCTAGACTGGACTAGTTATATAGGCAGTGGACTCCCCTTTCTATTTTATAGTTAAATTTGCTCTTTGTTTTTTTGTTGACAAATTCCCTGGAGCTAGAACCGGGGGGCATAAAAAAGAAAGATGAGGTTTTCATTACTTAGGAATCTGAGATGCTATTCCTTAATACTTTGTAAGTTTCTGAAAAGCAAGAAAATGAAACTCGATAGGAGCTAAAAAACTTAAAAGTACAGTATCCTTTATCCCGGAAGTTTAAGTTGAAGCGGCTAAAAGTAGCTATAAGGAAGAGTTGCTATTATGTTACTTTGTTTACAGGTTCCCAATTCCAGGTCAGTATAAGAGAGCTATCAACTAAATAGAATCAAGGGATTTTGTACTTTTTGGGTTTTAGAGGGATACTCGGTTTTTAGAAGAAATCTAGAAACCAAAGGAACACAAAAGCAACCAGCTTACTAATTACTAAGACTTTTTATACTTTTAACTGCCTAGCTTGTCAAATTCCTAGGTCTAAACCTAACGTAGGGTGCTTTAAAGGGTTACTCTCCCATGGGTTCCTAATATATTTAACAAAACGAAATGAAGCTGAAAGAAGACCCCCTTCTAAAAAAGGATTTAATATAGCCGGGTCTCGTAAACTAAAGCACGGGGATTCTATAGAGGATGCCCAACCTTTTATTCATACTCTTACCTTCTTTCTCACTTTTATGCATAACCCATCCCTATAACCAGTAATATGTACCCTTATGAACATGAACTGGACTCTTCCTACGGGGCCCTGCCCTATTAGTCTTTGTAGCTGCTGTACTCTTATGCCCCCTTTGTCTTATGGGGCCTACTTTTGGACTTACTTATACGTAATACCCACCTCCCTTCATTTTTCAAGATCTTTAAGAAATTATCTCTTTTTCTTGTAAAACCCCTTTAATCACTCAGTAGTTGAGTTCTTACTAAAATTCTTACAACCAATAAAGCAGCCAGACTAAAAATTTTCTTTTACTTCATGACTATAAACAAATTTGCTTTTAACACGGGAAATTTCAGTAAGTAAAATCCCTAGTACTAAAAAGAAGCTAGAGACACCCCTGAGTCTTCCCTTATTATATTTACTTTTTAGGTTCTATATTATAAAACCGGGCAAGAACACTACAAGAAGAAAAATCACAATATTCCCTGCAAAAACCTATTGAAATTCTAGTACAAATAAGAAATTGAGTTCCAGCACAACACTTCTCTAAGTAAGATAAACCACTAGGAAATCCCTATTCTATATCTATAATTAGTTGTTGATTAGTTAGATGTGGAATAGGTAGTCTTACTTGTTAAGGTTATTACCTCTTTTATTGTCTGTAGCTAGCACCATATAGAGTAGAGGATAGTGAATCTTCCTGACGAAGCGGGGGAAAGGTACCATATGATAGTCAACCTTACACTATAACAACGCCCGCCAACTCTTGACTTTGACTTTTTTTATTACTTATCTTCGATACCTGTACTACTCTTCATAGCCCTGGTCTTAGTCTTGCGCAGCCCTCTCTGACTCTTATGAGCCTTTGTAGCTGCTTTCTTATTCAAAAACCCCCTTATTTTTGGTAGCTACCGTATTAGTATTCCCTATAGCTATTGTATTCTTGTTAGGGAGTAGAGAAGAGGAAAAAACGGATTCCTTAGTAATATTTAGATAGTTAATAGACAGTATAACAGTAAACTCTTGGAGTTCTTTTTCTAGTTTTAGTCCTATATTGTATTCTACTTTTTCATTTAAATGTAAATGTATTAACGTATATAATAAGCTTTCAATGGCATAGAAATTTCCTAGTTTCTAGTAGATCCTCTTATAGGAACTTACAAATCCTGTACGAGAAAGATACCCCTTAAAATACATGGACTTTTCACAAACTCGTTCAAAAAAGATAGCAAATTCACGCATGTTGGCTAGCCCTTCTTTTTTTATGGTGCTTTCATTCAAAGTATACATAATCTTCCTAATTCCTATCCTAACAGTGGAGTTACTTTGTAAAAAAAGTTTTCATGTAAAAAATCTTGACTTTTCTAACTTCTCATTTCTTTCCTCTCTAAAAGGGAAACGAACTCAAAAAAGGGTACTTTATTTCAATAATTAGGGCTCGAGAAAGTAAATTCATGCGAATCCCTTGGCTAGCTTATCTTTCCCTCTTGCTTTACTTGTTTGTTAGGATTAGGAGCTAGACTCTTACTTTTTAATAAGAGAGAGAATAAGGATAGGAATATCATATAGGGTAAGAGGGATTTTCTTTTTGGGGCTAGGCTCGCTAGGGTGCTTTACTGTAGCTACTGGAAAAGGGGCTCTTCCTGTAGTGAATTGTCTTTATAATATAATGCCACCAAGGGTCGCGGAAAATTCTCATTTTTAGCTTAATTCTATGTGTCAATAGGAGTTAACAAGTCTCTTTTTAGAATTCAACTTGTCTAGCTTTTTCTGTGAAAAAGTTTTCTATTAGGGATGTCCAAGGTACTATATTAAACCTCAGGGTGGGTAAGCCAGAGTTTCAAAGCAGTAGCTTTTATTATCAAGGAAAGTCTTTATTAGACATTATTCTTAAACCAAAAGAGTACTTTACAGGAGTCTAATAACAAAAGGGGGCGTTGACTTTGTGAAGGAGAAAACCAGCTCTCTTTTTAAGCCTACTTGGTAATACAGGGAACTGCTTTATAAATATATGGGGAGGATTTAGTTACTGTTTCAGGAGGAGCTTCCCGTGTTATTTTGTGTAAATTAAGGGAATGTCAAAATAAAGTTCTCGGAGTTTTAGAGACGCGTAAACCTGTACTAGGATTTAAAAGGGGCCGGCAATTAAGTATTATATAAAACTCCAAAGCGATTTTTCTGGACCGGTCTTCCTTCTACTTCCTAAAAGAGAAGTCTCTAGTGGATAAAATTTGAGTTAAAAGTAATTACAACAAGGAAACCCTGGTAAGCCCCCAAATTATACAATCTAGGAACAAATTAAAATATCTTTTTTAAGCTTCTTTAGAGCGCCCTATTTTTTTTGAAACTCTTTACTTGAAAAAGATTTTAGCTGCAATCGCCCACTTCGCTAGAAATAAAGAACCCAATACCATAAGGGTAGTATAGTAAGTTCCTTGCTATTTGATATAACCGAGGTGAAAAAAGAGGCGTAAAAACCTTCTTTTACAAGACAATCCTTTTTGTTATAAGCCCAAAAAGCTTAAAGCAACGAAAAATTTTAACGTGTAAGCATTCCCCCGGTATAACTACTGCGGCTTTACTGGGTTTTATTTCCTTTTAGTATATAGTAAAGTTTAGAAGAGTTTAGTTATATTATATATAGGGTTAGTTGGATAAGATAGATTTGGTACAGAATAAGCTACAGAAAAATCCGTGAGTGATGGGTCTAAAAGCTAGGACTAGGAATTCTTTTCCGTAATTTAAGTCTAGTATGGATATAATGGATATAGATGAAAGTCTCTCTCCTAAAAGTTCTTTTACTAAGTCTAAGTTTAGAGTGTGCGCCATCCAGAATAAAAGGGTTTCTTTATAAGCTAAGAATCCGGGTTATCCTATTCTTGGAGTTTAGTTAGCAGTAATTATAATTAGGGAACTCCTCTTGAGTACTCTTTAGTAAGGATCCCTTGGTTTCCGGTTAAAGAGAGATATATAGATATATAAAGGCACAAAATCTACAGCAGCGTTAGAGGGGATTAGAGGAATATAAAGTAGGAGGACCCAGCTTTTTCAAATGTATGATTCAAGTTTCTATTTGCTGCTAAAGGGAATGCACATTAATAAATGTAAAAGAATATAGTTGTTTTTTAGGCTCTTTATTATAGAGAAAGTTTTAGCTAATGCGGGTAGAACCGAGCACTGGGTATGACTTTCTAGGATTTAGTAAGTAAACAGTAAGCCTTCCGTCCCGGGAATACAAATAGGGAACTCCTTTTTTTTATAGAGTAATTAAACTAATACCAACTAACAAAGTATACCTCAAATATGCCCCGCCGAGGAACTTCTCATTGTTTTATATAAAGCTAGCTTCTAAAAGTTCCTATCTAATCTCTTCTCTATCGAAGATTTACCAGTGTCTCCTAGCAACCCCGCACTTTTGTTAACTAGAAATTAAAGTAAATTAAAACCCCTCTAGATCGAGAAAAAGATCCCCTTAGCTCTTGTCTTTAATGTAAATTCAATGCTTTAGCGCTCTCTTATGGCTTTTGGCTTTAGGGACACTGGAAACAAGGGAACGCAGGAGCACTACCCTTACTAAATACTAAACCGCTACTAAGCCTTATATGCAACTTAATAGTATACTTCAAATCCTGCGCAGGACTCCCTACTAAATGAAAAACTTTTTATATAATGATATAGAAGTGGCCAACTCATGACTAAATAAAAGGGAATTCATTCCCCTGTCATTTAAAAGTTTAGGTAAGCACAAGGTTTACTATGTATATTTTTGTATATAGTTTACGTTGTAGGACAGAAAGCTTTTTTTGATTAAGAACCTAGGTTTATTTATCTTGACCCAAGGAGTTTGGAGTTATTTTCAATAAATATACTTCGCCTTGGATCCGGAGTCTATAGCCATAAAAATTTTTTATTATAAGCTGCAAATACTTAAAAAAATTCAATAGGCAGCTTTTAGTACTCACTAGCACGGCTGCACGCCTCAAATACCTAAGGAGTTCCTTACTAGTTGTTAAGACTTTCTTTTGCTTTCTTACCTGCCCCTGTTGCTACCTTCTTGTACCCTGGGTTCTTTTCTAGTTTGTATTAGTTAGATAGTTAATAGATATAGAAGGTATCTTGCTTTCTATGTATTATATGTATTCCCTATCAGTAATTAAAGTCTTTTAGAAAGTAATCGCTCTAGGAGTTATAGGTATATTCCTTTTGTATTTGTTGTTATTACTATATATAGAAACCTTATAAGTATAAGGGATGGTTATTATACCCGAAGGGAGGTAGGAAATATACCTGATAGAACTTACACTGTGACCAACAGCAAAATTTCACTTCAGTTATTTTACAAGAAACTTGCCAAAAACCTAACCTCTTCTAAAAGACTCTAAAATAAAATCTACCTTGGACCTTACAGCTAAGAATTCCTTTCAAATTGAATAGCTCCTTATGACTTACTTTAGGAATTGAAAACAGGTAGCCCTTTCTTTTTTAGGCTCCTTTATAAAATAGAAAATTCAGGAATAAGAAGACTCTTTTATTATACATTTTAATTAAATATTTTCAAAAGGACTTAGTAAAAAGGTAAAAAGAAACTTAGATTAGACCAAAAAAAGACCAAAGTTTAGATCTAGAATCTCGTTTATCAAGTTTTTATGTACCTCTTAAGGGTTTTTGTCTTTTATAATTCATATTTCCTATAGAATCCTCATTGCTTGTGTTTTTTTAAGGCTTAACTTTTTGCTACACCCTTATAGTAAGTGGAATTAGAAAAAGCCCTATAAACGGGACTCCCTACTTACTAATTCTAAGTAGGGACGACTTTTCTTTTGCATTTCCCTTAAAGTGAAACTAGAGAACAACAAGCAGACAACCAACTCTCCTAGCACCTTTTCTACTTATGAGTGCTTATCGCTTTATCTAACTTCGAAAATGCTAACAAAAGGAAATTCTTAGATTGTAGACCTTTTTTTTTTAATTAGAATGAAAACTCCTAAAGTCCTTTTTTGTATATTCTTTCTTACTTAATCCGCAATCTTAGCGAGTAATGTATTACAGTCTTATTACTTTTGTAAGGAGAACTCCCCCTGTCTTATTAACTAACATTAAACCCTAAGACCTAGGATAGCAGACTCTTAGCTTATAAACTTCCAGGGAACTCCCCAAGCAGAAGCATACCCTGTATTAGAGTTTACTTAGTTTTAAAAAAGACCCTAAAGCTAAAGTTTTTCCAAGGCCTCTGTCCCCTTAATAGGCCCGCTCCTCTACTCATACTAAACTGGATCCGGAAATGAACTGTCTTTACTTTAAATACTGCATAGCTACTTCAAATGAAACTGAATTTTCAGGAAGGAAATAGATTCAATCGAAAAATAGACGAAGTTTCTAGAATAGCTTTTTATCTTTAGTTTAGTTATCTCATAAGGTGTTTTACGTTTGATCTAATTATAATCCATTTATACTATATTTTTCGGTTTGCTTATGCTCTTAAGAGAAAAGTAGAAAGAGGGAATACGGGTCAGGCTATGCCTTCCCTCCCTGTTATACTATCAAAACTATTACTTATATCTAATACTCTAAGGTTTCTAACCTCTAAACGACAACTAACTAACGCAAGAGGTATATACCTTAAACCAATATAATCTACTATACAATCTTAATTAAACAACACTTTTCTTTTAACTACTAATAACTAATATAGGAAGATAATATGTATAATATAAAAGAAATACATCTATTATACATACAAAAACTAGTACAGTAGGCAGAACACCAAGAACACTAACTCGCTACAGGGAATACAGCTAAGACCCATAAGCATAGTATAGCTCTTACTAAAACTCCTCCTAATAAACCTAATAAAAGAGGTGTAGCTAGGATACAGATACGGAGAGATACAAATAGCTATTATAGCTCCTAAGAAATAAGAAGAAAGAAGTGGTGGGTGTTATAGTGTGAGTATGTATACCTAAAAACCTAAAATACTTAATTAATAATTAATACAGGCTATATATACATAACAAACTAACTATTAGAATGCTTATATAGTAACTCTAAATAACCAAAAAAGCAATATTATAGGCTGAAAAAGGGTATCATGAGGAGTATAGCAGGTAAGAAGGCAAGGACTCCTAAGACAGGATAAGAAACCGGGTATTACAAGAAGAGGTCTTAATGAAGGGTCTAGTTCTAAAAAGGATAGGAATATTAATAGTATGAAGAATAGAAAAGTGGTTTATAGCCGTTGTATTTACAGGAAATTGGTCAAGAGGCGTTAAGAATTTTCAAGTAAGAATAGTTTTTGTTGATTAGTATTCTTAAGAGTAAGAGTTACGTTTGTTTTTAGGAGAAATCCTCTTGCTCTCTTATCGGTAAGTAGGAAAGAAACCTTGATGTAGCGGAGGAAGTTTAATGCTAGATAGTAGTATATTGATAGTGACTCTACACGGCTCCTATCAACATCAAGGAAAACAGAATACAAAGTACGGTAACTCAAAGATTATAATATAAAAAGAATGCTTAGGATGGAAAAGAAACCTGAGAGAAAGATTTGAACCAATGACATCAGGTAAAATTGACAGGCGCTCTGTCAGGTATAAATTAGAAAAGAGATAGCATCAACTCGAACCTACGACAGATCCGCAATTTAGGGGTCTAACAGATAATTTAAGGAGGATTTGAACCCATGGACAGAACCTCCCTTTTTGCTTGAACTAACTTTACACTGTTATAACTTAGTCTATCTCTAAAACACCTACAAAAGGCTTAGAGAATAGAATATTAAGAAAAAAGCAGAGTTGATTTGAAAGTTTATTCTCTATTCTTGTTACTATTACTACAAATACAAAGAAGATTAGATACTTTCTTGACGGGATTGCTAATATTCTTTCTATCTAAGATATTCTGATCCAGGTTTACGCTATAATATAAATAATAGAGAAAAGTGTAATGTTTACAGATAAAGAGTAAGCTATAACAACGAAATCCTCATAGGGTATCTTATACTTATATTTACTACGAGGACTCTTTTAATACCCTAATATAATACCCCGGAACATACCAAATTGTATAGGGAATTCCAAAAAGTCAAAATTCAATTTAATGAGAAGAGAGCCCCTTTCAATTCCTCAGTTTCCCCCAAGATATCCATATAAATATAGATTACCACCCCCTAAACTAAGCTCCCAACTAGATTAGAACTTAAATAGAAAGATTTTTGGTATATCCATCTAACCAATATTTTATAGCTGTTTTATCTGCATGAAGAAAGATTCTCTAATTGATCCGCAGTGAAGTCATTTTAACAAAAAAAGCTGTGGTTCCGTCATCGGTAAAGGTCTAAGTTACACTTAATGATTCCCATCAGTGCCGTTCTATAGGTGGAAGTAGTCTAGTCAGCTACGCCCCAAAAGAAATTTTAATATTTTAATACTACTGTGCGTCTACACTACACTGAAGTTAAGTTATGGCAGTTTTAAAAATCTTGTGGGTATTGGGTAATTTAAGTAACGTCGGGATAGACTAAAAAATTTAAAGTACCTAAGGTGTTTTTATATTTAGGGGCTCTTAACTTTGAGTAACTCTTACCCTAAATGTTAAGTCACTAACCTATAAAAGGTTCCTCTTCTAAAAGAAATTTATTTTCCTGTAAATTGAATTCTCAGATTTTTAGTACTTTTAAGAAACCTTTTCCACTCGCAGTCTTTATCTGTCTGGGGCTTTTTACTTGCTTGACGTATTAGCTAAACAAAACGAAGTTGTAACTGGATTTGGATGTAATGGATATACTTAGATTTTCTTTTAATCCCTATTTACGGATTCCTGACATTAAAGAATTTTCTATCTTTTCAGGGGGCTCCTTATGCCCGCGCCCACCAGAAGCTTTTTGTGTAGTTGAGGTTTAAGAAAAATGGAATTTATCCGAACAGTTAGAGTCTAGTAAGAACTTTCTAAAGAATTTGGTATTACAAGATTGAAGTTTTATCTTACACTTCTTGTACTGAATTCTCCTCCCTTTTACTTGAAAGGGGTTAAGTCGAAAATTACGTTTCTAAGTTAGGAAAGCTTCTCATGAGATATTATAGGGCCTAAAAAAGACCGGACTTATTCCTTCACTCCAAAGGGCTAAAAAGTAACAAAAAAGAGGAAAACTTAACTCGTTAAGGCAGACAAGGAAGACCTTGTGAAAGTTTATTAAACCTAATTTTTTATTTTGTATATATGCTTATATAAAGGAATCCCCCAAGGAACTGGAAACAGCGCCCATTTAAATTAAATTAAAACTGACACTCTACCAGCTTTTAGTGTAAACCAGAGGCACTTCATTTTCTATCAAAAAGAAACATCTCAGCTATACCTGTTAAGATATCAACCTGTTTAAGCTAAATGTAAAAGTAATTCTTAATTGGCAACCGTTTCTGCATTTTTTAAGAATTCCTTGCTTTTATAATCCATATATTATTATCGTTTTGATTAAGCAAGGGCAGGTAAGCGGGCAAGGTAAAGACCGAGAATAGGGTACCCTTACTTTCTTTAAGATTATATTTGCTCTGATTAGATCCGGAAAAGTCTAGCATGTACATAACAACAAAAAAGCCCCTTTATCCTAAAATCAAAGTCGAATGTTAGCCGTGTCAAAGAAAGAAGTGGGATAAGCGTTTGGGTATTTCACTTGAGGATGGACCCTATCACTATAAAGACTATCAAATTAAGAATAGAGGTCTACTTTAAGCCCCAACAGGGTTAACCTACCTATGTGTGCCCTTTCTTAAACCAAGGGTGCTTCTTTCTTACTTTGATCTTCCCCTAAAACGGGGTACCCTAGAAAAGTTGGTGCAAATACAGAGTAAAGCTCCTAAATTAGTACAGGATCCCTTTTTAGTTATAAGAGAGATTTAGATTCCTTATTATGCTGTAATTTCTGAAGCGATACAAAATCCAATCCCAAAACCGGGTAAAAAAATCGCTATTCAAGAGACTTCCACGAGTTGTTGCTTTTGTGGAAGGGGCCCAATAGAAAGTAACTCTTCTATTCAAAGTTTTTTATAAAAGAATTCACTTAATTCTCCCCCAAAAAATTAACACAAAATTACTAAGGGAGCTCCCCTAAATCACGGGACAACTTATTTTGGTTTTCTTTAAGGGTTTAAATTTTTAGAAAGTTTGGGCCGCTTTTTGTTATCCTAATAATTGTCTAGGAAAATTCCTTTTAGGGGTACCTGAAAACTTCTAAGACAAAGGGAGGTTTAGTACTTGGCACCTAGATTCTACTTAGGTATAAAGCAGTAGCAACGAAGCATACTTAATTGGGGCTTTAGTGAATTGTTAAGATTTTTAGGAGGAGAAAGTTCTCTATATATAAGGAAAGACTCTATTTTTCTATTTTGTAGGCTTGGTTCCAGTAAGTAAAGTTAACAAGCGGAAACTTTTATCTATCAGAGTTATGCCTTTACTTTTGCGTGTAGTGAGTAGAGTCTCCCGGAATACCCGGCAAGTGCCCCCCTTTTACGAGTAATATAAAAGAAAATGTCTCTCTTTTCTAACGGCGCTCCCTTGGGAAAGATTTTCGGTTTATCCTTAGTTGTATATTTTTTCATTTTGTATCCTCACAGAAAGAAAGTAGGAATGCCCTAAAAGCCTCGGGTCCCTGGGGTGGAGGCTCTAATTTTTTTGTACAAGCAATAGTCTAAAAATCGCAAATATCCAAGCATATAAAGGGCGTGCCCCAGCCCAGGGAGATATACTCGAGAATATTAGAAAAAAAGTGCCCCTATTAAACATTATTTAAAACGCTAGGGAGTGCTAAAGTACAACTTATCGCGATAAAAAGAAACCCCTTTTTAGTGTCTCTCGGGTACAAAATTTAGACTTGACTTCCCTTGAGGGTACTGAAGCGTTCTGGACTAATGGAATTTGACTCTAACAAGCTATCCTCGCTGGTAAAGAATATCCAAATAAGAATAGAAAAGGTAACAATTCCAAGTGTATAGGGTTCATGTAAATTCATGGGTATTGAATTATATAATAAACAAACTTAGGCATAAAGCATATAAGGGTTGTTAAATATAAATATGGAAAAAAGTAGAGTCTTAAGACTTCTGTAAAGAGCTGGTCTTCTACTTTATAGCAAAGGGCATGCCCTTTTACTTCGAAAGAGTTTGTTTAACACGTTCCAGGAAGAGAGCCCTCGTCACAAGAAAAATAAGTACTCTAAATTATAAATGAGTAGGCCTGGATGCCCCGCGTAAATATCCAAGTTTTTTAGGATTCCCCTTTAATTAGCAGTAACTCTTTTTGGATCTTTAAATGGAAAAACACCAGTGTAAGCTATCCCCTTAACATCCTTGTTAAAAGCTTTTGTAAGCAAGTATAAAGAATAAGGATAAGATTTTTCCTACTAACTCCGGCCTTGCCTGAAGAAAGTTTTGTTGCCTCTTCTTTGGTATTTTAAAAGATATTTTTACGCCTGAAATACTCGTTTAGTTCTTGCTAAAGTCTATGGGTGGATCTGGGCTCTTTATACACTTAAAAGTCAGGGGGACTTCTTTCAGAAACAAAAAATGAATTTTTTACAAGCTACGGGAAAGAAATTAACGCAGCAAATACAAATAGGAATTCAACACAAATTAGTAATAGGTTGTCCTAAGCTCGACTATTAAAAAGAATTTCAAATCCTGACAGAAAGTACAAATTTGGGTCTAAACAAAATGAAAGGGGATTCTAAAAGCGCTTAATTAGAGATATCCCTCGGGTCACTTAAGAATAAAAAGTTAAGCTATTTAAGAGTAAACCAAAGGTAACGAAGTTAAAGTACGGATAATATGCTTATGAAAAAAGGTTCCTAAGTTCTATATTTTGTAAATTAGAGTGAGTATGAATACAGTAAAAGTAATCAATGGATTTAAGTAAGGTCTTGATGTCTTTTTTTTAGTAGTCTCCTTATTGCTAAGCGGGCACTTTAACTCCTAAAAATGTATAAAGGCTGTGCCCGGTACTATACGCATTAACATATTAAGCTACTGTACCTTAACTAGATCCCTGATTCGTAAAACTCTTAATTGTATGAAAGCATCCCTATAGAAATTAGACATACGGGTTACCAAACTTAGCGAAAGATAAAAGTATAGAGAGAGACTGGCTCGGTACAACTCCTTAACCTTAAATAGATATAATAGAGAAAAGAATCTCCCTATTTGACGAGGCCCTCCATGATAACAAAAATACAATGAAGATTAAGACATGAAAAAGCAAGCAGGTTTTAGAAAGGTTAGTTGTTGAGTTCCTACTTGGAGTAGTTCTAATTAAAAGATTTTTTTGGCAGTTCTACTAAAAAAAAGGTAAGGTATTATTACGGCATAGGCCTGGTTAAATTTCTGTAATAAGTAATTAAAGGAAAAGAACATAAGAAAAGCGTTTCTCTTCGAGGCTAAGAATTACAGCACAAAGTTGTTGGTACTAATTATTAGTTTTAAAGTTATAGTAAGCTCTTAAAAAAATAAGCGGGGTCCCTAAGGAGTAAATATTAAGGGCAGCCCTCTACCCAACGAATTTTCTTGTCTCCGCTCGATTCTCTGTAGAGTAGATAAGGCCGTTAGCCCCTTTTTGGTACCCTTTAGGAAACTCCGCCCTTTGTTATTTGTTAGGGGAATAAAAGGAAATCCAAAATACATATTAAGTAAAGTTCATAAAAAAAGGTTAGGGGAGCCGCTTCATTATAAATAAAGAGGCTTTTTGTATACAACTAAATTACACTAAAGTATAATACACGAGTAGAATCCCCATTAGAGGCTTTTCTAGTGCCGGGCCTAACTATCCTATCTTAAAGGCATAAATAAATAGAAAACAAGAAAAGTAGGGCTTCCTTTACCTGTATAGGGTTAACTAAAAAGGGGAGAGATTTCGTAGTTTAATTTATTAGTCTTACAGTCTTATCTTATAAGTACTCTGCGATTAGAACCTATGCAGCCAATTTCTTCTGTCTTACTCTCTGAGTTTACTTAAAGAAGCTGTTGCCTTACTGTACACTGCGGGACTTGAACTCTAGTATTCTCCATATTCCATAGATTTAAATATTAAAGAAAATGAGTACAACTCCAAAAACAAGTTTTTCCTTTTGCTGTTTAATATTAATAAGAAGTTTTCAGTCTAAGTTAAAGTAGCAAGTAAGGGTTGTTGTCCTTTGTTTTCCAGGGTTTCCATTATAGATAATAAAGATTCTAAATCTAAAATATATTCTTTGGGATAAAGGAGGAGTCTCTGGTGTAGGGCTAAGTTGTTTTCCTGTTGTTGTGTTGCTGCCCGGCGTTCTCTGGACGGCCCGTAGGGGTAATAATTTTAGTAAAAAGTGCTTTAATGGATTTAGTAGGGTTAGTGTTTCTTCCGGATCCCGTGTAACAAAACGTCACAAGGATAAAAAAAGAAACCTTCTTAAGAAATTTCCAGGGTTGAGGTTTTTAATAAAGACTTTCCGGGGCAGCTGCTAAGAGATTTTTTTGAATTACTTAACTTTTTGCAGGAGTTCCTTTTTTGGTATTTTAATTCAAGGGACTCTGGGAATAGAAGTAAGAGCTCCTACTAAACTAATAAGTAAGACAAAATCCGGAGAAAGTATGAATGATTAAAACATAGGAAATTCGCACGCAAAAAGAAAGGGTCCTTTACAAGGCATACTAATTTCTATTTTATCGTTCGGAAATGCTCGTAAAGTAGGTTCTTGAATTATAGGGTAAGAGCTTTTTTAGTTAGTACTTTTACTATACTATCAAGTCAAAAACCCCTCTTATCTTAAAGATTACGAAATGTAGTTGTGGCAAGAGCCCCTCAGCTATATTTTGTATAAAGTTCATAACTGAGAGATTTTACTATAACTGATATTACTGCAGGAGAAAACAATTCTACTAAGAAAATCTCATGTATTATAAATTAACTAAGATTGTAAAAATCTAGGATACGCAGGAATAAAAATAGAAAGCTTTCCAATATCTTAGTTATGCATTTGTGCGAGTAAATACAAGGACCCCGGCAATCTTTTATTAAAATGTACCCGGAAACAAGTGTAAATCCTCCATTCATTTGGCAGTTAGATAAGATAATATCTCCACTTTCAAAACGGGGCTTACGGGACTTTTTCCTCTACCTTGTCCCAAAAAGAGTTCCATAACTGGGCCTTAGCGTGTTGTAATAAAGGTTCCCACACCTCTTATTAAAAGCTCAGGACCCTTTTAGGTTATATACTTAACTAAAAACTCCCCTTTTTAACTAAACTTTCTCTTCCTTTGAAGCTCTAAAAAAGAGTGTGAACTAATTGTTTATTTGCCCGACTTGAAACATAGACACATTAAAGAGGGGTTCTTTTTCATTCTCACTCTCCCGTCAAGTTTTTCAACTTCTTGCTAGGATAAAATTTGGCACTCTCAAGCACTCCAAGTATAAAAAAGGGCTTAACTGAGTAAGGGACTGCCTAAAAATCCCACTATTGTGCAGTATTTTCAAGGTATAACGCCAAAAGTCAAAGCTTTCTATTAGGTATAAAAGCGAAAGTGCGTAGATTTAGAAGTGAGTACAACTTAAGAAGAACTTACAATTTATATCTTTAACTTATGTAAACTAACAAACCCAGCGACCCACCTAAGGGGTATCCTTCTCATGCAGCAGTAAAGTTATTTAATTTAGGAAAGGGTATTAACCGCCTAACTAAGATTGGAAGTCTTGTACTAAATATAGAGTAAACAGGAGTAACCCCGGCTCGTAGTAAAAAGGTATTCCATTTATGAAAAGTATTTAAAAAAGGAAGCAATAGAATTCGAGTCCCACCATAAGATTTAAAGTACTCTATAGGAAAACTTAGAGCTGCTTGACAACTAGGAAGACTTATATACTCAACAGGTATATACACTCACTTATACCAGATACAAGAAACTCTCTCTGTAAACGAGCGTTGCATTTAGAAACACTGCGTAATTAAAAAACTGAAGACAATTTTCCATACAAATACTTAAAGAAGTTCCTTAAAATACGCCTTCTATACTCCTACTTTCTTTTCTAAGATCCTTGATTCAGAACACAAATCAAGGCTCTGCCTGTTCTACTAGTTACAAACCCTGGTAAGATTCTTCTTTTCTTGCCTATAAGTCTAGGAAACCCTGAGCTTTTGGTACAAACGCTGATTAAGCTGGGAGCTAATCTTTACAGAGATACGTAGGGGATCCCTTTAAATACAGACTATACTTAAACTTAACAAGGGCAACAGCTTTCCCAGATACAGAACAAAAGAAAGACCCCGCCGGGACTCCATTTATAAAAAAGTATACTAATAACAAGAATACCCCCTTATGTCTTACTTCCACTACTATAAAAAGTTTCCGGCCCACCCTGGAAAATCTTATTAAACGGTAGAACTAAGAAAGTTCTTGAACGTAAACTAGCAAAGTCTAATACTGGGTCTCTCTGGACTTCGACTGAGGAAAGCCTAAAAATCTCGGCACTTTATTACAAAACTATTAACACTTTTGTTAAATAAAGATTACAAGAGCCTATATTATGGGCGTGTTTCCTTGGCTTAGGTCTGTATTTTTAAAGGACTTAAAATTTCGCTATGGTCGAAAGCTGGTATTAGTAAAGTGGGGGTTATAAACCCTTGTTAACGAAGGAGAAGCTTTAGCTTACTGCTATCATAGCGAGAACTCGGAGCTGTACAAATTGATCAGAATATAAGGGATATAGTTCTAAAAGAACCCCCTTTCGTAATAGAATTAGCCTTACCATTACACTAAAAGTCTATAGGCTTCCTTGAAATTGGGGTAAATACAACTAAAAGGAATTCCCGCAAATCGAGGCAGGTGGGGGAGTTATACTAGAAACGAAATCACTTAAGTAGAATGTTCCTTTTCCTTCTTCTCGGTTAAGCCAACTGTGCGATAAACTCAAAACTATGTTTAAGAGAATTCGGGGGTTCAAGTCCCCGTAGGGATTTTTACTAAGTTTCTCTGTTTCCGGACTTTTGCTATTTTTAATCTCTAAAGTCTACCCAGGTCTTGTAAGATTTTTTTTACTAACGTATATATTAATCAGGGAAAAATAGCTTGAATTCTAGAATTAGGTACCCAGGTTCTCTGCTCTTTCCTTTTAAAAGTCTAACATTTTGGGATCCTAGCTGCTTACTGAATATTGAGTCAGTAAAAGACATACAAATTAATAAACCGGAGTCCCCGGAGGGGCTTGTGTCCAGTACTTTTTCTGGGAATCTTTTATCTAAATCTTTCTAATCTATACATACGTAATGCTTTCTGATTTTCCGAATTTAATTGAAAGTGTTTCAGAAGGCATTTTTAGTATTTACAGATGCAACCTGTTGTAATATGAATTTCGTCAGTTCGATAGTAAGTTTTATATCCCCCGCACTCAAGGACAACCTATGCTCTAAATTTATTGTACACGAACCTTGATGAAATTCAACTAAGGTTTGCTTTGTCTAAACTAAACTTGTCTACATGAAGAATAAGCCACTCTTAGCATACTATTTCACTTACTCATTTACAGGATTTCCAGAGTAGGAGTAAAGTCTTTTCTTTATTAAAGCGATTATGATTCCTTTTCAAGTTAGACTTTATTTTGATTGAGTCGCGGGGAGTACAAAGAGGATCTTATCTAATATAATGCTCAAGTATCTCTCTATAAAATTTTTGGGGGTTATGGTTTCCTCAGACCTCGTGTCATATAAAACTTTTTTATAAAAAAGATCCTTGTTGATAGTGGATAGTATCAAAAAAGTAAGCGTACCCAACCCCTTTTAATATGCAGAAGAGTAGTTTATTTTGAACAAAGTTAAGGATCGATACGACAACAAAAAGGAGATTTTTTAACAATCTTTCGAAGATAAGCAAG
Source organism: Pelargonium tetragonum (assembly GCA_036897445.1). Lineage (NCBI taxonomy): Eukaryota > Viridiplantae > Streptophyta > Magnoliopsida > Geraniales > Geraniaceae > Pelargonium > Pelargonium tetragonum. The sequence continues at coordinate 71,576 of JAYMTL010000067.1, read as the reverse complement.
GCATATGCGGTGTATGGCAATCTGAAACCTCTTTGCTGTAATAACTAGAGTCTTGTATCTCAAAGGGGCTCGTAAAAGTGACTCATTGTTCATATACTAGGTGTTGTTGCATTATATCTTAGTGCTCCTGTTTACCTACTAAACCCATTCCAAAAAGGAGTTCTCTACTAGGATGCATTCCCCTTTTCCTGCTATAAAAAGAAAAGATATAGGATCCTCGCTCCTCTTGGAATATGCTGTAATTTTATTTTATAAAAAACTTTCTGCTTGCGTACTATCTACTTAATACTAACTTCTTTTATTTAATTTAATTGATATTTCGATAATTATCCGTAGTGTAGGTCCGTCAGGGACTTTATACAAGTCAATTTTAGGGGTTTTCCAAAGGGCGCCTTAAAAAAGTTTCTGGTTTTTTGTTATTCGCCGGTTACTCGCTTTTTATAGAACGAGGTGTAGAGCGTCTTTACAGTTAATCTAGTCTCGAGCTTAAATGCTAATAATTTTAGGGCAATTCCGGACCTAAAAAAATCATGCTTAATACACGGCAATTTTTGAGCACCGCTTTACACCGTAGAATTCCTATAGACTCGGGCCCCTTATTATATTAGATATTAGGACTCCCCCAGGGATTATGCACAGAAAAAAGAGCTGAGTAACTTATCGGAATCCTGGACTGGACTATACTTCATTTTTTTTAGACCTTAAATTTGCAACAGGGATTTTTCCTAAGCTAAAACTTTATTACAAAAAGGAATTACTTCTTAATTGCATTACCTGGGTGCTCTGCGCTTAAGAGATACTTATATAGAATTGCTTGTCCTACTCAAAAGCGAGGTCTAGCCTCTAATTTTAACCCAATTTCGGGTTCTTGTTATAGTTTCATTCTAAAAACGGATACACTAAGTCCCTTGGATTAGTACTTGTAAGTTCCGGTATAAGGATTTAGCGAATTCTCCGTAAGGTCCTGTCTGCTAGAGTACATGAATTTGGTATACCTGGTTTCCTTATCAGGTATCTGTAAGGTCGGCGGCAAAATTAACTCATTACTTTATTCCGAAGCCCTTGGCTTAAAGTCCGCGGAAAAAACAAGAAGGGTTCAGGACAAAGAAAATAGTAATCAGGTATCTCTCCTTAGATTAAGTATTTAAGAAGTGTGCTTTAGCGGATAGATTTTGGAACTCTATAACTGCTATAGGACTGGAAAGAAAAAGCATCCTACATTAAAGCATTAAAGAGCTCCTGCAGAGTCAAGTTATTCTTTTTTTAGGTTCTGTAATAAAGAAGTCGGTTTAAAAAAAGTTCGCAAATTACCCCGTGGAAAGTCCCTTACGGATACTAGTTAAGTTATCAAGTTTTGAGCTTATAAAATAGAAATTAAGTTAGTCTACGAAGTGTATAAGTGTCTGGCTAGAGGATAAAAGTTTTTTTAAGTATAAAAGAAATCTGGTAGGACCCTTTAAGCTGTGTGTTATGAAGCCCTCGAAAAATGTAGGTAAACTCTTGTTTAAAGACTTAAAATTATATAATATATTCCTCAGTATATTATAAAGTTCTAATACCTCCTGCTGTAATTACGAGTACCTTGTACTGCCCAGCTATCTCCTCCCAACCAATATCAGTATAAATAAACTCTCATGTTAAGGACTCCCTTTCATTAAAGATATGGCTTATTGAACCAAGAACTGGCAGGATAAAAAAGAATTCGGGAATCCAGTCCATTTTGTAGATCTTTAAAACGAGGAACAATTCAGACTTTAAGCCCTTATAAAAATAGAAGTTAAGAATTCCTATAATCTTATCCAAGGTTACATAAAAAGAAAAAACTTCGCAGCTTTGCGCCTATATCCCAAGCCTGCCTAGAATGAGGGAGTAACTCATATAAAATAGAAATTTCATACCAAACTAAGGGAAATTCCAACTTTAGAACACCCTTGTATTCTCTAGATCTCCTAAGTAAATCAACAGAATATCACATTTTAGCCTTTTTATCTTAGCTTCTTTTGCTGCGATAAAGACCTATAAGTAGCACCTCTTTGAGTAAAAGCCAGAATAGACCAAACACATGATATAAGAAAAAGCTCCCATATTGGTTCATTTTTATTTTACATTTTTAAGCAGGAAAGGGGGCCTACACTTTTCCCCTGCCCTCCGTTTATATTTCCTAGTTAGTAAAAAGATTTTCAAAATATCCATAAATATGAATTTAGAAACTATCTTGTACTCTTTGTGGGAAGGCCCTAAAGGCGCTGTATTCCCCGGGATTGCGCCTTACTTTAGATATCCATTCTTAACCAACCTTTGAACATTTATAGGCTTATGAGTATTTAATATTAGTGTCTTTTACGGAAGTCCCAGAATAATATAGAGCTAGAAAACTTGTTAAATCGAGTTACATAAGCTGTTATTAAGGTATCTCCTGCGAAATTTTCGTGCATTTTTTAGTTAGCTATAAATTGAAATTAAAGTGGTAAAAGCATCGGTCAGCATAGGGGTGCAGGAAAAAGGAAGTCAAACCTGGATAGGGAGATCCACGAGTCAGACCCCCTACTTTTTTTTGAAGCTTTGAGGTAAACCCAGGTTATACCCATGAAAAACTAAAAAAACTATACAGAAACTTGTAGCCTAGGAACTGAACTCAAGGAGGCTTTATATAAAGGCAGTCGTCTAAAAATCCTCTTAAGTCCATTTTTTATAGATCTAAAACCCTACAATACCGGTATCCAGAGAGTTTCAACTTAACTTATATAAAGGCTCTAGACTTCATTATAGGTTTAATCCCGAAATATAAATATTACAATCTTCTAAAGCTGTTCCATAACTAAGAATCTCCTTTACCCAAAATAACAATTCTGGTAAGAAAAGGGTCCTACAAAAGAGGAACTTGTAAAAGTCGTATCTTACTTGCTATCTTATAAATCTGAAAAGTTTGACTTACTTTTATACTAAGGCTTTCGCCGCATATATTTACAGGATCAAAATCTTTCTTGACAGGTTCTTTTACTTCCGCTCGCTAGTAATCCTATAAGAGAAAGTACGCTGCTCAATCAATTCGGGATAGAGTTTTCTTTCTGAAAGACTAACCAAGAACACTATAGAAAGTCAAATAGGCTTACAAATATTGAAGTACAAGAAATCCGTTCTAAGCAAACCTATAGCTCTAACAGTAATGACAAACAAGGTTTTACCTTTCTTTATCCAGAAAAATCTCCCCTTTTATTAACTCTCGTTTCCTAGTACAAGGAAGTCCAAGATAAAACCCTTATGTTCCCTTATAGACCACAAGTCGCTAATTTTGAAAAGGGAAAGGTACAAACTTAAATTTCAGTTATATATATTATGGATTCGGGGCCTGCTATTAAGTTAAAAGAAAGGGTATTTCCTTGCTTTTAGGCATAGAATTGAAGAAATGAAAATTTCTCGAGCAGTACTAAATAGTACTCATAATTAAAAGTATCCCTCCGGCAATGTTTTAGATTTGATCAAATAACATAACAAAAGTGCTAGCCAAGAAGTATTCTTTTTAAAGCCTGGATTTCCGTAAAGTGGCACAAAAAAGTAAGAATCCTAATCACAAAAAATTCTTTGTTGATAGGCTTGTCTTTTCACTCTAGATCTCTATAGCTTAATAATTTAGTCGGTTAAAGAAAGCTTTTAGGGTTTTTTTAAAAGGGCCGGAACCCCTAAGTTAATATATTATATTGATTGCGCAAAAAAAGGGTTATTCCGTTTTTAGGTTATGAATATAGTCCTGTCAGTTTTTTTGTGGCATAGGGGGCACTTGGGAATAAAAAACAAAAAGCGCGGGCTCATTTATTAATAAAAAGGTTCATACTCGAATCAAGTTTTAGGGATAAACTTTTCTCATAGAATAAACTAACTTATTAAGAATACTCTAAGGAAATTTAGATACAAGGAAAAAATATATATAATAAAAAAAGAGTCGGGAATCCTTATGGAATAAAGTCCTTCCTTGTGTAAACGATTCGAGGTTCTTTCTATCAGCTAAGGGTTACTTAGGTAATAAGGTAGAATTAATTCATTTATTTATATAGTAGGGAGTTGGGACCTCGTTTTTGTATAATTTGGTATTATTTATTCGTTCAAATTTACTAAAAAAATTTAAGATGTTTATGTCCTTAATGTAGGAGTTTTTCTAAATTCTAGTTTTGACTTATGGGGTACTTAAGTTAGCGAAAAGAAAATAGAGACTAAAACTTTCTTTCTAATCTGGTAAAGCAAGGCCTTTTAAGAAACAAAGGAGCTCTATCAGCCCTGCATTGAACTACATTAGAGCTTTTATTTTGTAATTAGATCCTTTTATGCTCCATGTCATATCTAACGGGTTTAGTTAATAGTATATAAAATTTTAGAGGCATGCCGCGCTAGTTATATTACATGAGTATAGGTTGCTTCTTCGAGGTATGATCGAAAAGACAAATGTATGCCGCTTTTACGAGGAGTCTTTGACAGTAACAAAGTAGAACTAAAAAGTTTCTTCTTTTTTATATTTCTTGATTTAGTTTAGAATAGCAAATAACTAAAAGGGGGTTTAAGGGTTGTCCTAGAAACTAGGGAATATTTTCCTTTTAGGAGCCCTTTAAATAAAGAGTTTAAAGAGACTCTATAGTTGAGGAAGCCCCTGTTATAAAAAGACTAAGACGCATTATTAACTTTAGTTTATAGGCTTATCGTTGGATTTTATGTTGCACGCCTTGTCAATTTCGTGGTATAATAAAATTATAGCCTTAAGGTGCCCCTTTAATACCCTTTTGTGTGGCTTGAGAAGTAGTATCTCCCAAAAATGCCAAGCAAGTAGGAGGGCTTTCTTTTTTGTATCCGTGTATAGGTAACTCTTGAAAATTTGCAGTATGTTTGTACTGTATCTCTAAAAAAAATTAACCCCTTACTAAGAAATACGGGGCAAAGCCAGAAGGGTTCCTTATAAAAATATTGCGGTGCGGAAAAAAATGAAAGAGAACTTTATATCAAAAAGTGGTATAAGTACTTAAAAACGAAAACCCAGCGAGAGTTCTAAAAATCCTTTTAAGGCAAGGAAAAACTAAAGCTTTTTACAAACCCCAGCAGTTGGTTTTTCTTGACATTACAGAAACCCTCGACCATTTAACTCTGGTTAATAACTGAAAAGTTTAAAACAAAAAGAATAGAATAACCCTTAATATAATACAACTTCGAAGTGCAAGTTATCCGTAATAATAAAGGAATCCCGGCTTGAGAATTCTATCTAAAGGAAGCTCCTAGTTAAGTTCCTATCGAAATTCAAAGGATCAAAAGACTCACTTACAAGAATCATCCAGAATTTTTGCGCTTTAAAACGGGCAGGGAAGGGCCCTTTTAGCACATTTCGAAAACCAGAAGAGTCCTTTAACCCTATTTGAATTACTTTCCTTAGCGGAAGACTCCTTTTAAAAGAACTCGCTCTAGTTACTATATTTTAAAGGGTTATAACCCCTAGAATAGCAAAAGGTTAAAGAGACCCAAATTCTTTTTGTATTTCTTCTCCTCTTAAATTATCCCAGGATTTCTATTTTAAAGTTAAACTTAAGCCTTTTTTATTAGTAACGACCCTTCCCCTGGAATAAAATTTACCTATGATGCAGTAAATCGTAGAAAAGTAGAAAAACCTTGCACGAGAAAAGTTCTCGACGATATAGGCTTCGAAAGTGCCTGTAGAACAAGCTCTTTTGTGGAGTCCCCTACAAGTAGATTTGATAAACGCTTTACTCTAATAGAAAACCTAGTAAACTGTAGGATTTATAACCTCCGAAAAGGACCCTAATAACTAATGGATTGTGAGAAGCCAATTTAATAAAGAAGAGGTTGCTCCTGTAAAACCTGAGATCTAATTGAATTTGTAACTAAAACCTCTAACTTCAGGTATTCCGCGTATAGTAATAAAACTGAGAGAAAAGCACTAACTTATAAGGTAGTAATTTTGAAAAGTCTGGTTCAGAAGGATTTTTTTCTTAATTTATTGTGGGATTCTTGTATGTATAATATAAAACGGGTTTTCTCCACTAAAGTAGCACCTTCCAAGAAAGTAACTTAAAAACCCTTAATCAAGTATTATAACTACTTTACCGGGAGAATCGGGTGGATAGCGGTTCCTTAGAAAACAAAGCGAAACCCGTAATTCGTTATTAAGTACTCCTTGATAATTGGGATTCCCCATCCCCAGAAAGCCTAAGAGAAGACTCTGAGCGCGCTGTTTGATAAAATTTTAACTATTTAGTTTTAGGATACGCTTAAACCTGAGTTATAGACTATTCGTCGTACACCTTTTGCATAGACTTTTTAATACTTGCAAGCTGAAAAAGATTCAAATTCAGTGTATTATGAGGTAACTAAGTTTTAAATAGAAATGCGGGAGCCCCATGACTTTAAGAGTAATTGTCTAATATGGGTTTAATCTATAAATCTCTTAAACCCCAAAGCATTGGATCTCCACAACGAGCACAAATTAATAAAAGGGTCTATTTTCATTTTACTACTATAAATATAAAGGGACTGAATTTTATAAAAGGAAATCCTGCCAACGCGGAAGGGAGCTAAGGGCGAATTTAAATTGTGAATTTTAAAATACTCATAAAGCAGTCAAAAAATTCCTGGGAAATGCTTTTTTCTTTCCTGTTTTAGCTTTTTTACACTCCTTGTGCTACACCTTGGAATATTCTTCTTGGTTGATATAGACTACAGCCCCTTTTAGTAGAGTTTAAACACTGGGATTTCTTATGCTTGGTGAGAATTGCCTTGGGGTTTTTCTTTATGCTTATTGGGAAGTTTCGATTACAATAGGTTTCTAATCTGATAGCTATTAAGAGCTCCTGTCTCCGGTAGTAGTTGTAAGGGTCTTCTTTGTTATTTTATATATTACCGAAAGTTTAGCGTCTTTACATAAGAATATCATAACTTTTGTTTGTTTGATACAAGCCTTGGCTAAGGAGAGCCGGTTTTTGTTTAACACTCCATCTACCAGAAGCTTAACTGCTGCCTTATTTTGGACCCATTACGGTGCCGGGTTTAACCCACTTTTGTTTTGCGCGGGTATTCCCGAAGGAATCCTTTTAATTAAAAACAATAGCCAAAGATCGCCAGTTTAGAAATATTGAACTAAGTACACAAAAACAAAAAGCTTTTTTGCGAAAGCAACTTATAGCTCTGCTTCTCTTCTGTGTTTCTGGGAGTAAAATATAAACCTTTTTATTATGCATTCCTCTTGACTTAGTATACTACTAATTGTGTGTATCTTTGCTTTGTAATACCACGGGCTCTCCTTTAAGCTCGACTAACCATAAAAAGATATTTGATTTTAGGGCTTTAGTATTAGGAATAGAGTTCCTCATTCAATTTTCAATTTCAACAAAAGTAGCGGATGGCCCATCCTTTATTCTTGAAAACGTTTAGAATTTAGATCTTTTATTTTGGTAGACGTTTATTAGCTTGCTGCATCTAATCAGGTTTAAATCGGGTAACCTAAAACCTATAATTGAAGAAGGGCGGGGGTCAAAAGTCTTTAGAAAAAGCGTCAATTTTCTTTCTATTAATTATTTACTTTTTAGTACAGAGCCCGAACTAAGATGAGAGTCCTATAAAATGGATTTCTATTTTCTATATAAGTTATTATACTGTCTTTTTTTTATACCCCTATGAGAGCCTTGCAGCTTGTGCACTGAATCGCGTATTTACTTTGCTAAGACCCTGCTCCTGTTTTGTACAAGGTAAGTTGAAGTTCTATTTAAGATTTTTGTCGTGGGTTCGAAAATTTGTTCGTAGTAAGTTTTATCTGAAAATTCTGTATATTGTCCAACTCATTACTCTTTATTAGGGGCTCGGTTCCGTATGGCTTTGTAAAGCATATTTTACTAACTAAACACTAAGTTCGAGGAAATCCCGAGACTTAAACACGTTGTTGACTAAAAAAACTTTTCCGCAGACTCCTCTTAATGTTAACTAAGTAATTGTGTCTTGAAGCTAATAACATAGTTTTAAAAAGTACCCCTTACAGTAAAAAGTTATTGAAAGATAAAAACTTGGGAATAGAATTTTGCAGGCAATTTTCCTTTTAAAGGACAAAGTCTATGCCCAACAGAGGGGCCCTTATAGTATGTGCACTCTCAGGGCACCTGGCATGTCTATATTTATCTCGAACTTTTCTTTCTGGGTTTCTAAGGGGCACTCTTTACTTTAACTTTAATAGGTTGCTGTAATATGCTTGTCTGGTAATCTCTTAATAATGACTTAAATAAAAAAGAGAAGGAACATGAAAACTTAGACTAGCTAAAGGTCGTAGGTTCACCAAGTTTGATTTACAGTTGCCGTGAGAAAAGTATATAACCTGGGTTTCCCCGTATATAATCTAAGCAGGGGCTTTGTTTAGAAGTTTAGAACTGCATTTCTGTTCGAGGTACCGGGTTTCCTGGTGCAGTTCCGCTTATAACTAAATACCAAGACTTTTGTACCATATTAAAGTTAGTGCTTTTAAGAGAAAGAAACTCGACGCAGGAGTGCCCCTTCAAGCAAGAATTCTCAAAAACCTAAAAAATAGGTTTTTTAAGTAATTCTATTATAGAGAGTGGGACTCTTATTAACCAAGGAATACTTCAGGGTAAAACGGCAGGGGGTTGTCCACTAAAAAGATCAAAAAAATGAATACAAGTTTGGATAGTCAGCTCTTTTTATTATAAACAGATTATTAAATCATCTTTCCTTTACGCAACGAGTAGTGAATAGGGAAATTCTGATAGAAAACTAAAGTAAGTTCTTAACTAAATCCGATAGATTCTTGAAATTTTATATACTTAAAAGTCCCTTAACAGGCTTGGAATCTGGATCCTGTAACTAAAAGTTCTATATCTGTCTTGGATAATTTTTCTAATATTTCGAAAACCCATTTTACTTAGATGTTTTTGCTAATAAAGAAACTTTCATTAAAGTTTGAGCGAGAATGTACGTAATTTGAAAAAATTTGTATACTGCGCTTCTCCGTTCCATATAGGAATAGATAAGTCGGATGTCTATGTCCATAAAAGTTGAATATTATTTGGTTGGAATGAAAAGTCTAAAACCGTAACTTCTAATTTTCATTTTTGTGAGAAATTTGCTAATCCCCTCGTTATATAAAGCCTCATACGCTTATTTTCTCTTTTCTTAAGGAGGCGTCATGCTATCAGAATTTTGTGTAATTGATAGGAAAAAGTAACAGATTTTTAACAAGTCCGGAATCAGAGAGGAGATAAGATTTTTAATAATAGCAAAAGAGAAAGGGACAGGTTGCTTAGACTTTTCCTAAATTTGCTTTTTCAGCCTGCTTTGAATCAGAATAACTTAAAAGGAAATATTTAACTAATATAAAAAAACTGTACTTTAAAATCCCCGAGGGATACCTAGCCTTTACCATTAAAAGTCAATAGCTTCAGATTGAAATGGTAGGGGTGAGCATAACCTTTCCGTAAGTAGCTCAAATCCAAAAAGTGAGCTTACTTATTTACCACCTGTTTTAACTTCTTTATTTGCGCAGCTCTTTCTTATTCTGTTATTTATATCTCATGATATAGTAAATCCTCAAGAGAAACTGGTAAATAAAGATATAAACCCAATGAATTTGAAATTTCCGGTAACAAAGTGTATCGCAGATGTTAAAGATTAGTGCCTTAATTTTGATTTGCCCCTATTAAGTTATACCGTTGTTATAGAATTGAAGAACTGCTCTTATACTCTTTTCAAGGGTAGTACGTGAATTTTTGTAAGTAAAGAATAGGAAAACATAACCCTATTCCTAGATTCTTTTTATATTAACGTATAATATTTTAATAGGGAATACCAATAACTCATGGATAGCTGAGTTACAAACCTTATTTTGTTTTAATCTCGATAAGCTTTGTAGCAGCCGGTCGCAGGGGAACCCTTATTTTATTCGTTACTTTAAAGGGTAAATTTGACACCTAGTAATTCAAAAAAAAAAACGAGTACCGAGTCTATTCAGGTTTATAGAGCCTAAAAGCTCTTGTAATTTACTGCCAAAAGGAGACGCCTAGGGAGGAAAAAGTACTTAATAAGAGGAAGATATCCTATACGCTATAACTGAACCGCACGTTCTGACAAAATACAAATTAAGGGCGTACTGGAGCTATAGAGAAACAAATTCTAAGGCCCTTTTGATGCACTAAAACTTGTTTTAATAAGCCTTTACATACGATTTTTTCCTGCGTTTTAAGGGTTTTGTTTTTATTCCCGGGGGATTTCCTATAACCTAAAAAGGTCCTAAAGAGAGTGAGGTTAGAATTGCTAGAATATGGAGTAGTCCATTTTCTCTATTTATTTCAAAAAACGTAGTTGTTAGGATACTACTGTATATAACGAAGTAAAAAGGAGTTCCGAAATTTTTTAGTAAGTCTAGCATTCCCTTAACCCCTTATTTTCAAGAAAAAGCATCAAGTCTCCCTTTATCTGACCAGAAAGTCTTAAGAGGTCCTTAATAAGTTACAATTTTATATTATAGTGGACCCGGATTAAAGCATTGAAAATGAATATGTAGATAAAATGAACCCTTATGAGGATTCAAGTGCAATTTAGTATCCTTCAGTTAAGGGGTTTGCTATTCCCAAGAGTGTTGTTTAACTCTTATGCGAGTGTGGTACTGGCTAAGGTTCCCTAAAGACACAAATTCTATATACTATATAACACTAATGAATGAAGGACTTAGCTTTTGCAGTAAAAAAAAGGTAAATGAATATTGAAAAAAGATGAAGTGTAGCAATGCCGATAATACGTGTTATAACCAAAAAATTGACATATAGTACAGAAATTAACAAGCCTATCTTTCTAATTTTATGCTTAAGAGGGGTGTCCTTATTATAATTATAGAAGCACAATGCTATAGCTTTTTTACTAGAAATGCTTTTTTAAAGTCCTTGATTTTAAATCCTGGAATAGCTTACTAGAAAAAACAGATGCTTGTATTAACTAAAAGAAAAGGTTATTTGTTAGTAGGGGCTCCTGTCGTATGTCTAAACCAGTTAAATATGAATTTAGAGTAGAAGCTACAACATAAATTAGACTTTTAAGCTCAGTCAAATAGGTGCAAAATGCAGAGGTTCAAACCCGGCTTTTTTTATATGAATTATTAGAAACAAGTCTCTCGTTCGCCCTATGGGTTCCCTTTTTTGACCACAAGCAAGGTAAGTTTCATACAATTTGTATGTATCTCTTGACATAAAACGACTCTTTCCTATGGGTCACCCGTCCGTAAAATATGAAACTTTAGAATTAAAAAAGGTAAAGAATAGGTGTTAAAGAATTAAGGGAAACTGGGAGTTTGTTCTTGGCTAAGCTTTGTGAGAGTAGATATCTAAGAACTCTATCTTCCAGAGTACCTAAGAATCGCTTAGATAATAGAACTTTGAATATTACATTTCCTATACAATCTCTATAGTATTTAGTAGCACCTTGAATTCAATTATGACAAAGTAAAGTAGTTACATCAAGACTCAAATTTAGGTTGTGGACATGGGTTCAAGGTTGGATTTGAGTTCCCTTTCTTTCTTGAATCTCTTGTTTGAGAAATTCTTAACTAGAAATAATTTATACCAGTTTAAGAGCTTTATTCCGGTTAAGTATATTGTGTATTTATTGACAGCTAAAGGATAACCAGATTCCTTGTTGTGTTGAGATTGCAGCAACCTTTAAAGTATAAAGAGAAGGGGACATTAACAGATATTTAAGAAGGCTAGCTTGATTCTATTCTGGCGAAAGCTCGGAGTTTCATACTGTTTAGGAGATTCTCTTTTTTTGTTGTAGATTCTTCTTGATTCCGATATAATGGCAGTTATGGGTAACCTTGTAGAGTAAATCTAGGCAGCTAAATAACAGAGGTGTTCAAGAGCTAATGTCCTCAACCTAAGCAAGCAGTATTGATTGACGGTAATAACATAAACCAGATTTTCTAACACTTTCGGTTTGGGATTCTGCTAAAAGAATCCTTAACACAGTATTTAAATGTGTTTAAGTTACTCCCGTATATAACTCTTTTTAAGATTTTAACTAGACTTGGACCTTAATTATTTACTGGAAAGTTTATAAAACCAAAATCTAAAAGGTTAGGTTTAGTAAAGGAGCTCTTGCACTTAATGTCATATATTAAAAAAGAATTTAGGACTCAAGAATCGGAAAAGGTGCTAGCCAAGAAAGACTCAGAAAATTCCGGAGTTTCTGAATGCGACACAATTTTACAAAAGAAGGATAATAGGCTACATTAGCTGCAAGATAGAGGCTTGTATTGACAAGTGCAGGTTCTAAGATAGGCATAGGTATTATCCCCTTTAAGACATATCCAGCTCTAAAGAGAAGTCTAGCTATTATAGATTTTAGACTCCTAAACTGCTCTTAAGAAACAAGGTGTTATAGCTATGCAGAAGAGTAACAAACTAGTTTAGAAGGAAAGACAAGAAGAAAGAAGCAAGTAAGTCAATAAGAGGTGTCTGATAGTGTATGACTGTACTATCAATATACTATTAAGCCAAGAACCTACCTCCGGATAAAAATTTGAATCTCTAAGTATACAAAAGAGTTTGACTCTGTCACAGGGAAACCCATTTTTCTAGGCACTTCTTAACTCCCTGACCAATTAAGACAAAAAGTAAAATGAACAGCTTGCAAAAGGATTGGTATTTCAAAAACTTTTCGAAAGCGTAAAGCTCTAAAGTGCTGTATACATATCGGATTAAGAGGGGCGCCCTTTTTGGAAGTCAGTAGCAAACAGGCAATACTTACTTGCAGCAGCTATTCTACATAACTTTTTAAACGAGTCGGAAATACCTTGACTTTGCTTCTTAGTTTTACAGGAGCTATCAAACAAATTAATTTATACTCTAGGTGAGTTGTTATTCCTCTTAAAGTTTATGTCTCTTGAATTCTTACTTTTACTAATTACTTATATCCGGCACACAGAGTAATTCTATATCTTTTCAAGGGTTTCTGGTATAAATTGAATTTCTGGAAGATTGTAGGCAGCTCTGGTTATGCTGAAAGAAACCCTTTTGACTTTAAATCCAGGACCAGGAACTCTGTTATAGTACTTGCTTCATTCATATACGGAAAACCTTAGTTTTAAATAACTAACCTTTGCTCCAAGTATTTATCTTATATTAAGCATTATGAGTACAAATTTCATTCAGGGAACACCTTTTTGCTTTCCTGCTCTTGTATATGGATCCGGGGAAGTAAGGATCTAGTAAGAATTTCTGTAGTAAAATCTCTACACGATCTCTAGATTGATATACTCTTTATGTAGTTATCACACAAGTTACATTATTTCAATATGGTGTGGATGAGGAAAAATTACATCAGCATTTCTTTTTATGTTTAATAATCATTTTATATTGTATACGTACTTCTTACTTTGTAGGTAGGGATTCTCTTTCAGTTTCAACACTCAGCCTAACTCATTTGGTAACTAGACAAACTTTCTGCCTGCTTTTCTTTGTGTAAAAGAAGCTCTTGGTAAAGTGATGCATCTGCCTGATATTTTTCTTGATCTTCTTTTTCCTGCTGCAGTCAGTGCACTTGAACCTACGGAATTTTGACTAAGCCTTGCTCTACCAGATTTCTTGCTTTCATTAATCCGTAATTAGGAGGCTAATTAATATTATTTAGATAATATATATATCTATAAAATTGAGTCATTCTAGGACTCTTCTGATTCTTATAATTAACAGGGTCAGGGTTATCCTCAGGAATTGTAAGTAGTTTTTCGACTCTTGCTCTCCTGAATCCGAACAGATGCAGTCTAAAACGAGGAGTCTTCTCTACCCCTTTTGGTATCTCCTTTTGAAAGGGTTCTTGAAGAGTTTAGTACTCAATCTTGGTTCCTTTTATCGTCTAATGCTAGGTATTTGAAGGAAATTTCAATTATCCGAATAAAAGGGGAATTCAGATACTACCAAAACCTGACCTACCCCTTTTTATCACTGGGTATCCACTCTAGGCCGGACCGAAAAAACTAAGCCTGGCTTTACAAAAAAGCTAAAAGAAAAGGTAGGAAGTATGCTTCACTTGAAGAAGCCTCTCTATCTGGTAAAAAAGTTTCTCAAAATCGGTAAGTGGTAGATCCCTCGAAGACCCGAAAGTTCTGTTTTAATAAAACGCGTCTACACTTCAGGCCCTTTTATAAGTTCAAGAATACCAAAAATAGGTATTCCTGTAAATGATATAATTTTATGATCGAAAAATCGAGTTGCCAAAGAATTAATAATCACAAAAGACTTAAAAGCGAATTGTATGACCTTTTTCGCGACCCATATAAATTAAGGCACTCACGCTTCCCTACTTGAATTTACTTAAGTTTTTTATATAAATTAATTCAGAAAGCCCTATCTTTCTTTTATTTTAGCCGTAAAAATATTAAACTTATATTTTTACTTGACAAGAGAGCACCGCAAGGTAATGTAATTAAAACCGCTTTGCTAAACATTCTGAAAAGTACTTGAAATGCTACTGCTGACGGGTTAAGGAAGCTTTCCTACTGAACCTTAACATAGAATTCGTTATGCTTTATAGAGTTACAGCGCCGATAAAGCTTCTTTATGGAAGGATTTTTGTATAAATATTCAAAAAAAACATGTCACTATCAGGCGATTGCTTTTTATAATTTAAACATCCGGATCCTCGTGGGCAAAGCGTTCAACCCAATTGAGTTTCTAAAAGCACTTCTTTTTTATCGTATCGAAAGAGAACTCTAAGATCAGACTTGAAAAACGCCATATCATTGCAGCAGGACTGCTTATACCACAAGAAGCTTATAATCCTTAATAGTCAGCGACCCGACATAGCGAATTCTTTCTGGAAACCGTAGCTGGGAGCACCCCCCCCCTAAAACACAAGGCAACCCTAGATTTGGATAAATTTTGACTTTTTTAGTCCTTACTTAATAGATTGCTTATTAGGAGTCGATAGATTCTTCTTTTTGAAAGTTTTGCATAATATGTTCTTTAGGAGCACCTCGTTGTAGTTAAAATAACCCCTTTCTTTAATCCACGGCAGTACCTCTGGCACAAAAATAGAAATTTCGTCTACAAGTTCAAGTTATAGGGATTCGCTTAGTATAACTCAAGCTCAACCCCGAGTATTTTTAGGTATAGAGTCAATGCAACTTTACTGGGTTTAGAGTGTTTGCACATTGATTAAAAATTCTTACGAGCGTATCTATTGAGTTAAATCTACTTTAGAAAACTTTTTTTTTGTAAAAGGCCCGCTTAATGTGTGACTTTTCTAAAAACCTTCGTTAGTGCCCCTTAATTCTTGACCCGCTTACTTTAGATGGCAATATACCTCAACTAGATCCGGAAATCAGGTGCCGACTCTTTTACCAGGTTTATAAAAAGTTTATTTTACAAGTGCTCAATAGGAAGGCCTAACGAGGTGCAACTTTAATATTAAAAGCCCTACGCCTCGTATATTTTTACTGGCTACAAACCTTTACTTTATTTTTTATTCCGGACTCAATTTAGAGCCTCTCTCGTAGCAGTGTAAAGGTACTCTATTTTAGATTATAACAAATATTTGGCAAAAAAACGGAACAAGATATAGCTATAAACACGTAAGGACTTTTATAGAGTAGTTTTTTAAAACATATATGAAATTCTATAGATGTAGATGGTTCGAATCAAGTTATTCCACTTAGTTAGCTAAAATCTTTTGTTTTCCATAAAAGAATCAAAAACCTCGTAATTGTTAATAAAGCTACCTAATCCTTATTTTTTTTGAACTGTTGTTATGAAGTAGCTTGCTATTAAACAAATTCAAAATATATGAAAATTCCTTTCTTGAAATTCTTAGTCACTAACTTACCAAGTTTAAAATTCGGAAGGGTTTGACTAGACTGAAAACGAGTCTAGCAAGAAGTATTTTACTACGTTTTCTAAAACCTAGTATACTGTAAGTACTAGTTAAACTCTGAAAAGCTCGCAACAAGTTAAGCTTTTCGAGTATTTTCGGGCCGCCTTGAAGTATGTTTAGATCTGATGGGCCGAAGTCTAGTGGGCTTTTTTATAGAAAGGGTTTTGGCTTAGGCAGCCCCTTAAGCGAATCTAAGCATATTCACACAAAAAAAGAAAAGAAGCTTATAAAAAAATTTGCCAAGTGTCGACTCATACTAAAAGGGGAAACTTCATTAGGATGACTTGACTCTATTTATA
This sequence comes from Pelargonium tetragonum, assembly GCA_036897445.1. Lineage (NCBI taxonomy): Eukaryota > Viridiplantae > Streptophyta > Magnoliopsida > Geraniales > Geraniaceae > Pelargonium > Pelargonium tetragonum. Next base: position 55,368 of record JAYMTL010000067.1, on the reverse strand, counting down.
TTTATGAATCCAGATATCGTTTTAGAAAGCTTTCATTAACTATATTGTATATTGTCCGAAAGTCGGGAGACATTTGTTATTAAGCCCCATACTTCTCTCTGATATTTGGATGAGTAAAGTAGAACAAGATTAAAGTTTAAAAATCAAAGGCTCGCCCGCGTATAATTGAGAAAATTCCAATATGTTCTTGCTAGTAAGTAGGTAACTTGAGGATACATAAGCTGAATACACTTTGATTCTTAAAAATTCCCTTTGCATTTTTGAATGAAAGATTTTTGGTAGCGAGGATTTCATTTATACATATTTTTTGAAAGGAGCTTCACACTCTTTAACTTTAATAGAGAGTTGTACCGGATTTGCTACTTACACCTGAAAAGAAGAACTTGTACTTTTAATAACTTGGGTCAAAGAAATTCCTTTTTACTTATTACTTGGATTTTTCCTATTCATCAAGAAAGTCCTTCGATTTATTAGGTCTTGCTTAAGTTAAGGAAATGCGATCTAATACATAAAGAATTGCCTTTTATCCAGTATTACTTTTTAGTTTGATTTTAGGCCCGGAGCTGAAGAAGGGTTACTAAAAACTTTAAAAGCTCCTTGTAACTTCCTAACTTTAATTGGATTTAGGCAGAATACAGGTAATACATGAGTTCAAAGTCCCATAAGATAAAGTCAAACTATAGCTACAAAACTAGTATTCTTGTATAAAACTTACTTAGGATTCCGATTTAACAAAAATGAAGGGATCCTATACTTTGCCACTGACAGTTAGTCTATCTTTTGCTAGAACAAAAGGAGCCCCTTTATTCACAAAAAAGACTCGGTATAACGAATACTAATGTATAGCTCTTCTTTTAGGCTGACTTCCTTGTAAGTAACTTCATAAGATTATAAAGCCTTTACTTTGAAGGATCCTTAGAAGCAACTGAAAGGAGTTATTCTAACCCTTAGGGACCCTCTTTTAGAAAACTAATAGAAAAGCTGTCTAGCTTAAGGCATAGCAGCGGAAAGAGGAATTTAGAGATCCTTATTACTTTTTTTTTAGAATCCTAGCTTATTACAAAACTTAATAGGGACCAAAGACTTGTGCTTTTAAAATACTGAGCTTCCTGCTGAAACCTTTTCCAGTCTAGTATAAACAAACCTCAAGCTTTCAAAGACTCACTCCGGAATATACTAAGAGAAAATACACCCGGAATTCCCGTAAATAGAAGTACCCTTTAATAAAGTTAACAAAGGAAACTGCAAATCCTAAATAGAATATTAAGAGACTCCCTTCAGGCTTGTTGGGGCGGTTGAGCCGTTTACTTTTATTACTTACAACCAAGACTGTCTTAGAAACTTGTGTTGGCCTATTAGTTTTTAGAAGTCATAAGAGACAGCGTAGTAATTACATTTCAAAAGGCAAATTCACATTCTCCGAAAACTTATGCGAGTATGTACTTCACGATCCGATTAGATAGAGCTTCATAGCTCCTATTTCCACCCACCTTGTTACTCCCTAAAATTTAGGGTTCTACTTCATCCCTATTCTTAGGATATCTTCTGTCATTCTGCAAGAGAATTTGTGGAGAACCTGAGTCGCTTCATGAGTGGCCTTGACTGAGAAATTTCGCTCGCGGATACCTGTGGAGTCTACATAGTCTAGTCAGACATCCTAAAGCCCTATGCTTGGGCTTCAATTCCTCCCAGATATCTTTCAACCTCCCTTTTTCCTAGAGAAAGACTTTTCACGATCCATAACCTACGAAAACTTGTCAAAGACAACCTGAACTAACTACCTGATTGACTTGAAACTTAATACAACTAAGACTTTCCTGCTAATATGGGATTTTAGAAATTTGCTATCTTTTCATGCTACAAATTGACTGACTCTTTATCTAAGTGTTGACTTTTTTGTAATTTTGTAGCTCTTAATCCAAATTAAGACTTCCTTGCCTGTAAGTTCGTACTAGTTTTTTTAGTAGTTACATAAAGAGGAAAGTTCTTCTATTATTCGCGTACTTTTTGAAGTTAAAACATTGAGCTTCAGACCTATAAAGCACAAGTTCAAATCCTGAAGTTCTAATACAAGGTTCTGAGATAAATCTATATTGGTACTACTAAGAATCGCTTAATAGAGTCTCCTATTCCCAGCTAGGAAACTCCGGTGGAAGTTTAGTAGAAAATCCCGATCTCCCTCCCCTTTTTCTCATTCTCAAATCTTTTTTAAGTTATAGCATTTGTCAATTGAAGCGGGTGTCATCGGTTCGAATCCTCTTATCTTTAGTCTTTCTCTTTGTACTACAGAGATTCTTGCCAAAATGACAATAATTATAGAGAGTGTTTATACCGGAGCATCCTTTCAACGGGTTCAAAAAAATCCGTTAGTCAACAATTTCTACAAGCATTTTTTATAGACCTTCTTATAGAAAGCAAATAACTCAAAAATCCGACATATTTAGTAAATATCAGGATATAGGAGGCGCCAAGATCCTAAAGTCTTGAAAATCGAGTAGGCGGTTGAATTAGTATCCTTTGTATACCATAACCTCGCAGTAGGGGCGACTCTTCCTTTAGTTCAGCCTTAGAGGGGAAGAATCCGCATTATTAGGACGCTTATATTCCCTGTTAGTTTAATTCAGTGCGGCGCCCCTTTACCTTTATTAGTTAGGGATTCAAATACCACTTGCCATGTCCGGATGAGTTAATATTGGTTATAACCTGTTTAGCTACTAAACTAACTAAAAAGAGAGTCCCGGGAAAGCTTTAGAGCGTCCTTTTTCCTAAGGTAATTCCAATATATTTAGTATTCAATAACGGATAAAAGATTGTATTCTCCACTATATCCCTTGCCTTGGTTAAGCATTAAGCTTGCTTTGTAGACATTCGAGTAAGCCAGTAGTTGTATTTTACATTTCTTTTCAAATAAAAAATTTTTCGGACGAAGAAATTCAAATCCTTTTTGTGCTATGTAGGATGCTTTACCTAAACCTTAATTTAAGAAAGGAATTCTCCTTAACAAGAAGACTCTACATATCTATATAAGTTTATAAACTCCTCTTTTGATAAAAACAAAGGGCAGGATTAGTATATCTTAAAGAAAGAGCAGCCCATTATAACCCATACGCCTTATCTATTACTATCCATTAAGTAACTAATACTTACTATAACTAAAAGAACTATAATACAATAACAATAAGACAAGCTACACTAAGTAGCTACAGTAACCCAAACCCATAAGAAGAGTACAATCTCTTAAGTCCTAGTCCCAATCCTAATCGTAATAAGTATAAGTAACAAACCTAGCTCTATAACAAGTAATATAAATGTAAAGCAAAGTCAAGGAAGTCCTTGTATGGGTGTCATAGTGCATGTATGCATATTCAAACAACAAGCTTTTTCCGCTGTACATTATCTATGCGATTTCTTTCTAGGTTTTTTTGTGCTTTTGGGCCTTATTTTTAGTAAATCTTAGTAAAAAGAGCTTCTTCCTTATATTTATAGTATTATAATCTAGTTTGGGGATTTTTGTTAGTGTAGTTACTTTATTTATAATATTTAGAATCTTGGAACAAGTTGTTTTCTAATTAGAGGACGCTAATAAAAAGGGTAACAAAGGGGTCTCCTTGCCAATAATATCTAGCCCAGAATAGAGGAGTTGAGTATAATATAGGGGTTTAATTGTATCATAAATCAATAAAGGAGGATTCCCCTTTTTTGTTCCTTTTTCTAAGAGTCTTAAAACTTTTAATAGCTGGGCGGGGCTTTTCCGTTGTTAAATTAAAAAAACTAGGAAATAGAAAAAATGCAGTACATAAATTGCCAATCAAATGGGGTTTTATCTTGTTGCAGAGTAGTTTAATACGATAGCGAGTATGCAAGCAGGTAAGAAGTTGGGTATGGAGGTTATAGAGTAAGACTAAAAGTCAAGAGAATAAGAAGTAGGTCAATGAAAAGAAGAAACTGTGTGTATGACTATATACAAGAACATAAAGACCTACTAATGTACTATTAGATAGATACAATAAGCTATAGCTACAATTAAGTTAAGTAAGTCAACATATATAGACAGGGAATACAGGTATAGCTAACAAAGGTAAGGCTTTTAAGTAGGTAGTATAGCTACGAGGATTAAGAAGACTAGAATAGCTCTAAGGAGTAGAAGTCTTCCATTTTAGGTTAGAAAGGTAGCAATGGATTTCGGGCCTTTTTGCTGATGTAGTTACCTTCTTTTTGAGTAAAGTACCTGCTCTTTTTACAGAGTTTAGTAAAGAAATTGGTATAAAGTTTTCCAGAGAGAGGACTCTACTATTATTTTTAGGTTAGGCTATAGCAAGTCAAAGAAACTTCTATCTTTTAAAGTCAAAAAAGGGGAAAGAGTCTTTTACAAGAGGAATGTAATTAATATACTTTTTATAAATCTTTCTAGAGGGTATCCCTAAGGAAAGTCCCCCTCTCTCAGTTTGTACGAGTTTTTAGGAGCAAGGCAAAGCTTTTAAAAGGGAATAAAAAGTAAGAGTTGCTCTAATGTTCCTATGATTTCAGATTCGAGATAGTGCTATTAAATTTAGGCGTATAAAGAACTGGGGCTAATGCGTGTTTTTCCTTGAGCTTGAGAAAGGGGCTAGATTTATATATTCAAAAATTAGAAACTCAAAAAGGGGCGAGGGTCTATATAAAAAACTTAGTCAGCATTAAGATAATATATCAGCAATTACAAATTTTTGTTCACTCACCAAAGTTAGACAGAGCTTTATGTCCTATTTTGCCTGTATCACCCCCCTTTTTTTAGTACATACATATAGTCAAAGGAGCCTCCCGACCAAACATAGGATTTGAAGGAGGTTTGTGCTTAAGTGGAACAGGTAGCTTTCTTTAAGTTAGAGATTACTAGACTACTTATGAATGTAACTACAATAAACACTACTAAGGAACACTGAAAGAACTAGAATCAATCGGGCCGCAATGCTAACATAGAACAAGATAAGAGGATTTCCTATAACCAATATAGACTTCATACTTGGGATTTTTAGGCTTCTTCCCTTCTTAAACGGGGTAATTTAAGAAGTACTATGAGCCCTTTCTTTTGTAATATACTAAGTGTTATACTATACCAAACCGGACCCTTTTTGATATGGATGTATGCTATTGTGACTATGATCCAGGCAACCGGGTCGCTAAAAAGAACTTAACTTGTCAATAAAATTTTTGGGTGTCAGAATTTTGATTCAAGGAGCTTAGAATAAGATAAAGGTACCGAAGCTTAATTTACATACAATATTAATAAATAAATAAAAGGAGATGTTTATAACTGAAATTAGAAATAGACTAGCAAGCGTTAAACTAGATTAAAAGTGAGAAAAGTAAGAAATAAGTATCCATCTACCAAAGTCTATCTATTACGGGGGTTAGGGTTTCTCTCTTTCTAGGATTTCTCAATACCTATAGTAAAATGAGGACTGGGTGTGTAAAGAAATTCTATGCTGTTGAAAAGTGACTTTAGATAAACGTCGATACCTTGGAATGAAATAACAACCTAAAAGACTACTAAAAAGGAAGCTTAGGTAATATAGAGTTCGAGGGCTTGGTATTAAGGAAGCAAGATATCGAAGAAAGCAAGTGTAAGTCAAGAGAAATTCCAACACCTAGTTTTAGAGGCAAAAGCTGTAGAAAGTTGGGGCGGCTTATATAAACAGGGATAGGTCCCTCTCTGAAGGGTCTTTGAAACAAAATTTGTAACCCTACTATAGATAGATTTTTTAGAAATAGGAATCGCTTAGACTTAAAGCAAAAAGATTTAATAAAAAAGATAGGGGCTTCTTGGAAGAGCTAAAACTACACAGTACTTCTTTTTAGGGAATCCGGTAGAAGCGCCTTACGTAAAATGACCTGAGATTACAACCTAAAAAAACTCTAGGGCGCCGCTTAATTTCATTACCTGATTTTTTTATCTAACTAAATCGGTGTTTACTCTCATATTAATCCAGTCTAGAAGAGTTCTGCTCTACAAAGTTTAGACCTTGCTCCTTTATTGGTTGAGGGGTAACACCTTGACTTTAAAAAGAAAGCCTCCCTCTTTTTTTTGTAACACAGAAAGATGAAAGGCTCACTATTTTGTATTGAATTTTGAAACAGAAGCGAATTTCCCCAATATTATAGGAAAGTAGGAAAAGAACGACTTCCCCTGCAATTTACCTTAGGCTAATAAAAAGTCTTAGTTGTGAAGCAAATCTTACAAGTTTCTCCCCTGCGGCTTATAAGGAGTTACCCGTGTATAAATTTTTAGGTTTAGATATAGATAGAAATAAAAAGGGGGTACTTCCCAGTAAAGATTTTAGAAACGGCCTTAAGATAATGAATAAATATTAATTTAATGAGAACAATCCTGAAGTTATTATCTAAGCTTTTTCTTTCTCACTTAGGTGTCTAGTAAGATGTTTGTTTCCTACAATTGAAGGTTTTAGAGCATTTTATATCATTTTCATTACTTGTTTTTCACAAGGAGTGACTTTAAAAAAATCCAACTAAAAGGACTCTTCTACTAATTACTCATAGGTAATTCACTTAGAACTCTTGTCTTAAACTAATAAGAAAGCCCCCTCCTTAGAAAAGGAATTCCTTGCTTACTTTATATATATACTAGAACCCGCTTGTCCTGAAATCCTTAAAGTCACCCCTTTTTATGACTCCCTTTTTTACTTAGAGGGGTTTCGGCTCCAAAAAAATAAGGGGGCCTTAGAGCTAATACTAATATTCCTGTATAGTAAGCTAAATATTAAAGAGAATAGCTAACAACAAGAAAGGCATACTTATCCCTCACTTCTACATATGCCTTTATTATCCCCCGAATAATCAGAAACCGGAAAACGCAGGAACAAGCAACTCTTACCTCTTACTTTAGAGATATTACACACTTTTAAGTAAATACTTTCAAACAAAAGCAACAAAACTTTATTCCAACTATCTCAGAACCGATTGTACGGTCATTTACATGCAATAAAACAAGAATGAGTCTACCCTTGTTTTTTTTCCTCGGGCTTTAAGAGTTAATGTTTCCTATGTTTTAGAATTCCTATAAATTTTCCTTTTTGGGGCCCGCTATCTGAAAGTATTGAAAGCAACCTTGTTCTACCCAAACTAACTAAAGGAAACTTTTACCTATTAAACCTTTCCTTCTTAGAGCTTTTCTCTATCTTGATAGTTTTCTTACTACTCTTATAAGCTCTCTTCCTGTACTTGCCCTAGCTGTACTCTTATATAAGTTAGCACTTTAGTTATAATATTCTTATTCTATAAGATAAGGTAAATAGTAATATAAGAAATAGTAAAGTACAGAGTTCTTACAGTTATTTTCTTTTTATTAGAGTAGTTTTTAGTATTACTTATAAAGAGGATAGTAGAGGCAATTAGTGTACCCAACTGCAGTGGTACAAGGAGGGAGTTGCAGGAAGTGTATTAGAGATAGAACAGGAATACCAAGAAACACCAAGAGCAGATACTCTTTTATTTATAAATACAAATGACTTTAGCTTCCTTTTATTCCCTAACAAATTATCTTATTATCTGGAATTGGTAAAACTTGAAACTGAAAGAAAGGAACACAAAGCAACTCTTTAATTACTTTCCACTAAAAACTAATGAATAAGGGCTGAGGCAGAGTAAGTTAGCTACAAAAAGTAAGAGCTTCCATAGGGCTTATTAAGAAGGGGCTGTATAAGACTAAGAACAAAGCTTACGAAAAACTAAGAGCTCTTGTAGTCCTTAACCGGATTCCCCTTTTCCACTTTCTTTCTTTAAAGTACGCTTCTCTTAAACAGGAGTGCTCAATTCCTATGCGAGACAGAGTTTCTAGTCCTATAAAAAGGTTTAAAGTAAGAAGCTAAAATAAGACCTTTTCTACTTGAATTGAAACTCCTCCGTATGGTTTACCTAATTAAGAAAGAAAATGTCTAGGATTATAGAACTCTTCTAAGTCTAAGAACCCTATTCCACTGCTTAGTTAGATTTGCAGCTGAATCCCCTTCTTAATAAAGAATTCCTTGTTAATGACTTCCTACTTTAAAAACAGGAATATAAAAGAAACCTTCCTATACTTTAGAGTGATTTTAGTCTTTAAATCTCTTTAGGATTTTACCTATTTTTTGTGAGTCATATTCATAGTCCTAAATCTTACCTGCTGCTAGACTTTGACTTTTTTGGATATACCTTAACAACAGGCAAGTTATCTTGTCTCCCTTCCCTAGTTCATAAGGCATTAGGTTTAACAGCAGTAAAGTTAATAAACGGGAATTCACCCCTAAGAAAGCTAAGAACAAAGAAATTTTTATAAGGAACTCTAGATACCAAATAGGGTAAAAGGTTTTGTATTGCTTCGCACGGAGTTAACCTCTAAATTACCGAAGTGAGTAATCCGGTTCAGGTAAATACAAATGGAAAGCTTAAAACCCTAACAATTAAGCTTAAGGAATCTCGCAAAGGATTAAGAAACAGGGTAAGCAGTCGATGGTTATAAGGTATGTCTGCACTATCTGTAGGACTTCCTACATCTCCCTTCCTTCGAATTTCGTTGGGTATATAATAACCATGATGGGACTCTAAGCAAGCTTACCTCTCTATAGCCCTAAGAACTAAAGAAAGAGGAATATTCCCCTACAATACCTATAAATTATAACAAATAAGAACTAACACCCTAAACTAAAGGCGGGTAAAGGGCAATAAACGACACTCTAGATACTTTGGCATCATCTATTTAATGCGGAATCCCTTTTCTTAAGTCTTTCTAAGGAGTTGCCTATTTCCCAAAGCCCTAAAGCGAAGAGCGGGGGCCCTTTATTTCTCAAGTAGTGCGAAACTTATAAATTAGAAAGGTATAATAAATGAATCTTATCTGGCTAAGCGTTGCCCTTTTTAAATAGGGAACCTCTATTCAAAAATCCAAAGGAATACTACACCTGTTTTCCTGAGCTTTAAACCGTGTTAGAGGCATCTCGTGGATGATTTTGCGTAGGTTTTTATATACTAAAAAAGGCCCGGATAATTCAGGAGAGGCTATAAAAAAAGGACAAATAGCAAGGCCCGTATTTAAATCCGTTATCTAAAATCAAAAATTCAGCTTCACTAAATTAAAGGTATAAATGTAAAAAAATCAATGTCTACTATACAAAACAAATTAAACGAAAAAAAGAAGAGTCAAATTTCTCAATTTCACTGCAATCTAAGAACCCAGGATACTGGTAAACTTACCTTTCTAGCTCTCGTAAAGCACCAACACAAAAGTCAAAACTTCTTGCATAAAACATAAAAGGAGTCCTCTATTAATTATAACCACATTTAAACATTTGTAAGGTTCTAGTAGTAAATAAGTTCAATAACAAGCGCTTTATAGCTTATCTCAATCCCAACTAAAAAAAGGGTATAGTACTTTTAATATGCTTAAGTATTACAATATTTGCTAAAAGGATTAAACACTTATACAAAACAAAATTTGAGTCAAATTACAAAAAGTAAGTAAACTCACGACTAAGTAATTATAAAAAGGGCTACTACAAAGCGAAGCTATACTAGGGTTCCCCTTGGATAAAGTCAAAAGAATCTACTTTTGGAGGATAAAGACAAGACTTTTATAAAAATTGCAAGAAAGGAAACCCCGGTATAGGTATAACGCTCTGCTGGAATACTCCTAGATTCATTTTTAGCCTAGTTTGAGGCATTGCAGAAATCCCGGAGAGTTGCCGAAAATGCTATTAGACCCGCCCTCGACTGGGTTTAATTGGTTGACTTTCTTTAGTTGGGTTGCTGCTTGTATACTATGAAAGGGGCTTCTATGAGAGAGAGATGCTAAATTCTAGAAAAATTGTAAAACTTGGCTCTCAGCTCTCATTGAGTTTGTGATTATTTTTAGGTAATGGACAAAAGGGCAGATCTATTAATCTTTCTGCTGCCAGAGGCATATAGGGAAAAAGAATTGAGTTAAAGTGTACTCTTGAGCTTCCCTTTTTAGGTGTTTAGTAAGTCACTGAAGCTAAGGGGCGCTCTTTAAGATACGGAAATAGGTATTAGTAGAAGTAGAAAGGTTGTCTCTTGCTTCAAAAACTGGCGATCTAAAACACCTAAGTTACTGCTAATTAGAAAAGTAAGAGGAAAATCCGATACATGATTTTAGTAGGTCTTGGTATAAAATAACGCTAATAAAACCGGAACTTACAGCTCGGATCGGAAATTATCTTACTATCATTACATGGAGACCCCCCGCCGAGAACACTTAAATATTGCCCCATTTTGTTGTTAAAAGCTTTTCATACATCTAAATACAAGTTTTTGCGGTCGAGTTCCTATATTAAATTAAAGTTAGACTTTGTCTTCTGATACTTCTTAGTAGAAAGTACTTTTTAATCAACGAAAGGTTCTTGAAAAACTAAATCTTTCTTGGTATAACCTGCCTATTCGCTTTGAATGAAATTGTCAGAAAGTTTCTTTAATAAAAAAGGAATTTTTGGACTTCTAAACAAAGCTTTTTCGAATAAGGTCCTTCTGTATTATATATGCTGATACAAAGCTTTTCTAATTTCATTTCTAACTGGAGTTTACTACTTGGCATATGCCCCTTGTATTTGGATTCACACCGACCCCCGAGACATCTACTTTACTTTTGAAAGTTTTAGGACTCAACCTCTCTAAAGTACTCTGGATTCTGGCTCAAGCAAACAAGATAAAAGATATAAAAGGGAAGTCACTTAATAGATTACCTATATCGAATAGTGAAACCCTTCCTTAAGGTATATCCAAAAGCAGACCCCCTAATTAAGAAATTAAGAGGGATGCGGCCTTAGCTCTTAAAATCCAGCAAGAGAAATCAGTATAATTATGTACTCTTGCCTCTGGCATAAGTTAGACCTTGTACTTTCTTGTTAATTAGTTAGCGTGCGTGGTGTCTCTTGTACTCTGTTATATTTTGCTTTATCATTTATATTCTCTTCTATGCAACTTTATTCTAGCCGCATTCCTATTTTAAGTCAATTTTAAAGAGGTACTCGTGTAAAAGATTCTAATAAGTAAGTTTCTTGATTGTGTAGAGTAAGGGAGCTCTTGATATATTACGTGCATCCTAGGGAAGTAGGGTCACTCCTTGTTGATTACTAAGTAGTAAAGCGGGAAAATGCATTCTATATTATTAAAAAAGCAATAATTATTCATATTGCCTCATGCGCTTTAACAAGAGTTTTTTATACCTTATATGTACGTTTAAAAACTACGTTTATATAAAATTTAAGACTTCTTTTTTGTTTAGAATTTTTCATTTCTTTTTTTGGGTTCTGGGCTGTATCCATATGGAAGTATAAGCTAAATTCTTATAAGTTTCTGTTTATTACCACCAGGGTTGGTTATAGAAGAGCGAAGGAAAAGATAACAATTAGGTAATTAGTGCTTTTTCGCTTTATATAACTGCCACGAGCCGGTTATTAAAAACCTCAGGAATTCCTAACTTACAAGGAATAAAAACCCCTAATGCCGAAAAGACTCAGTAACCTTGGGTTTGATTTTCTTCGGTATATATATTCTAGGGCTCTATCCTCTCGTAGCAGGCAGAGAGCAAGAGGAATAAGACTATAATAGAGATATCCTATACTTTATACATACTTCTAGACTTTCTAACGGGTCCTATAACTCCCAAGAAGATTCTAGGTAATACAAAGAGTAAGACAGTGTAACTACTATAAAATAGAGAAACAAACTAAGGTTCTAACAAAGTCTATCTAACTAAACCTAAGGATTTCTTGACTTTTGTACTATAAAGCAAGGGCTATACCAATTTCTTTAAGGAATTTACTAAAAAAGAAATTGAAAATCCAACTTGTTAAATTTTCTCAAACTAAATCAAGAGTAAAAGCTTTTATAGCTGTTAATACACCTTTTTCAAGCGATATTTCCCCCTTTTTCCTTAACCATATAGGTTAGGCTATTCCTGTATAATTCCAACGGGGCTTCCCTACCTTCGTTATAAAAACACTTGCCAGCACTTAGGAGCTTGTAAACTTTTCAAACATGTCTTAAGGTCAGGAAAAGATAGAAAGAACTTTAATAGATATAGAAACGGAATTTGGTAATTTGTGTTATTGTAGTTCTTACTGGCGCTTTTAGAAAGAGGAGTCAGAGGTTTCCAGGTAAGCCTATCCAGTAGATAAAGCGGGAGAATCCTAATATGAATGTAGAAGGTTCAAAACCCCAGGAGAATTCCTACTAAAGGTCCTAAAGCTTTTTAGTTAAGTTTATCTGTGAGCTGCCTAAGATGTTCCAGTAGGATATTTAATAGAAATCTATAACTCAATCCTAAATAAGACAGATATAATAGAGTAAGTACAGGCTAGCATTAGAAGACGATAGCACAAAGAAAGGGCCCTAAAGTTCATATATAGGCTTTGTAATGAATTCCCTGCAGCCGTACCTATTGCATGCAAAAGAGCACTCTAGAAGTTTAACTTTAACAATTACTTTTTAGAATCCTTTTAACCTCTTCTCTTTTCTTACGTCGGGGGCTTCTCTTTATTTATCAGTACCCGGTATAAAAACTCCATTTACTTTTAGTGAAATTAGCCCAAAGGGTAACTAAGGTGGAAGTAATTATAAGTGGATATTAAAATCAAGCCTTAACAAGAAGGAATTTCAGTAAACGAAGTATAAGTATAAAGGTAATCGTTTTGTAAAAAGGGCAGTAGTGGAACTAGTAAAAGGGGTTGACTTTTCTTAACTAAGAGTACTAAACTAAAACGCTGTATATCAGTAACTTTTTAGAGAGTATTTAGGTTCTTAAACGAGATTGCGGGCCTAGTTATCCCTTCTAGTTATTCCCTTGTAGTAAGAAAATGCTGGCTTTTTCTGGAGCTAAGGTTGAGAATTAGTAGCAAGTTCCGGCAAAAACTTGAGGAGAAGCTTTGTCTTTTAAGAATTGACTTATGTGTAACAATAGTAACGGCATTGACTTCATAATAGGGGTACCCTGAAAAGTGTTGAAAATATAAAGGAAACAGAGTTCCTTTAAATACAATAAAGTATAGTAACACCTGGTTCTATAAACCCAGAGAGCTTCTAACTCAAAGCTTAAACTTATTAATGAATTACCTTGTGCTAAATGCTAGTTTTCGAGTGTACTACAAAAAACCTAAACAATTAAAGTAAAGAACAACACTAATATCTAATGCACTATTATATACAACACCTATGCTTTATCAATCATTATGAAAATAAAAGGAATACTAAACTAATACAATAAAATAGAACTGTAGTAAGTAACAAGAATACAAATACAAATCCAGGTACAGGTATCAAAAAAAGGATAACTTTTAGTCTAGAGTATAAATATTAGGCATCAGCTTCGGCTATAGGCTTTGTCTGTCTAAATTATGAGAGCTAGTAAAAAGCAACTGAAATTAGATAGCAACTAGAAACTCTACAATCCATGGTAGAACGCTCGGCTTCATACCGGTAGAACAAGGGTTCGAGTGCTCTATCCTATAGGGTTACAAGGATTCTACCTTTGGAATATCTATATACTTCAAATAGAAGCAGGAATTTAGTGGAATTTGTTTAAGATCTTTAGCTTACTGAATTTTTATGCAAGAATCCTGAACTCTTTATCATAGAAAGCTGAGATTCTTTACCATGTCTCTTAAAAAATTCTAGTTAACGATCTAACACTAAAAGGGAGTCTTCGGTTATGCCACGAATTTTGAAATGAGATGTACTTTAATTTCCTTCCAGCGGAAAGGCTTACAAATGCCCACTCTCAGTATTAGATTTGGGGATGTCCTATTCATTTCATTAAGTACTCTACTATAGCGCATAGATAGGTGGTATTCTAATTTCTTTCAAGACAGGTATGGGAATGCTATTCTAATACTCGAGAAAATTCTAAGAAGGACTCTTTACACGCAAGAGAATTAAAAAGTGAAAGGCAGGGCTATTCATACCAGACACTTAATTAAGAGAATAGACAGAGTTATTCATATAATTATAATAGAGCAACAAGGTCGTCGGCTTCGCTGTTAAGGACTTTTCAAGCTTTCTGGATTTCCGAAAGGGGTAGGGAGGCGCTGTGTTATTACAGAGAATAAGGATTCCTTGATATAAAATGCCCGCAACGGGATATTTAATCTATTTTAAAGGCCTCCAAAATTTACAATTACTACAAAAAAGGGCTTTTTTAATAGCCTTATACTTTGAACGTAAACCCCTTTGCTGTTATGATAGGACACACTCTTGGCCCAATGTTATAAATGCGTCTCCAGTATTAAATGAAAGTGAAATCTACGGTTTTAGAGGCCCTTTTTTGTAAGACCTTTTTTGACTTCTTGTTGTCTAGTTATATGAATAAGGGATGTAAAGGTAGGTTAGTCTTTTTAAGAATTTTGGGTATTTCCGGGACTTGGATCTATCTTCATTTATTAGAAATAGGGGATACTGTAGGATACGCGAAATGACTTACTATTACACTGGTTAATTTAAAACTTAAAATAAAAAGAAGTTCCCTTGGGAGTCTTTTTAAGTTTTCGTGAAGAATTGTAGGTATAGAGCTTTACTCGATAGGAGTATCCGCAAGGTTGCAGATTTTCTTTAGGTTTTTCTATTCTTCAAAATGATTTATGATAGCAAATAGTGAGAAAACTGAGGTACCCCTTGGGTTTTCAAAGTTTGCTTATGTAAATTCCTCCTTGCTGTTATTCTAAACTAAATCCAGTCAATTTTTCTATGAAGTTAAAGTTCTAAAAAATTTCTTATACTTAATTTATTCAATCAAAGTTAATTGAAAGAAGTTTTCTAGTGGGTCCTCCAAAAAGCTTTTCTTAATGAATAGAGTTTTAGGTTTCCTGTGTTTTATCCTCTGTTTTGTATTCTATCTTTCTTTTTTCGTCTAGCTATAAGGAATTGCGCAATCTTCAACATGGTAAAAGATAATTTCTTAACTTTTTTATTTTAAAGAGTAAGCTACTCTTGTAAATCTAGGACCTCTGAAAAGAATAATTAAGATTTCTACAGAAGTTAGGAGCTTCCTTGTGCTTGATTTTTTTGTCAACGAGAATGCTATATTTTATCAAAGAATTTTAGATCCTGTCTTTCTAGGAAACTTTTTTAGTATGTACGTTACTACGACTTTTTGTCCTTTGCTGATTCGACTTCTTTAAACCTGTTTTTGAAGTATCCGACTAGAAAACCTTAAGGCGAGGGTTAGATATAAAGCTTGAACCTATACTGTCAGAATTTTTACCAAATATATAAAGGGATTGAGTACAGGTTCTTATGGTAGGCAAGGTCCATTCCAATTTCCTGTCATTTTAAAGTCAAAATTGAATTCGGGAGTTTGCTTATTTGGATTAGTTAAGAGAAATCTCCCTAATTCTTAAGGTATTCTGGGATACCCCTTTTTCTATTTTAGAAGAGTAGATTTATAAATAAGAATTTTCTTACAATTTCGTGCAGTCACTAACTAGGCAGGAAAAGTCTTAGCCTTATTAGGGTCGAAAAAAGAGTTATAATCACTGGATCTTTTGGAATATTCTTGTCAAGTATTGTGTAAGCAGAAACAGCGTGAGGTTGTCAGAGTATAAAAACCTTAAAAATCTTAGTTATTTGTTAATATGGCTAGTAAAAATTCTCAGAAAACCTAAGACTTTCAGTCGCACAGAATTCGGAAGAAAATAGAGTACCTTATATAGTAAACACTTCCAAAAAAGACTCACTAAAAGGATAAGAAAGATAGATTAAATAGAAGCCAAAGTATAAAAAATTCTTTCATTTATTGCCAGTTTGGGTGCCCAGTCTTTTTTTAAGGCAATATTTACTATGTTTTAAAAACCTATTTTTCAGAGATTTAGGACTTACTTTTGTTTGAGAAAAAGCCCGGTTAGGAGTGCGCCCCTTCCATTTCTTTTTAATATTCTGGGAGAAATCCGGTAAATAAGATAAACAATATATATAACTTTGAGTAAAGGACACTAAAATTCTTAAAAAAATCTAAATATAGGTATCCTTTTTTATAATTATAATGAAAACGCAATATAGGCCTGAGATACACGAATAACTTACTTTGTACCTGATCGGTTTAGAAAAGAATTTATATAAGAGCATTGTTCAAATTAACCCGGAAACTTTTACTAGGTTTTTCTAATTAAATTTTACAATATAATATATTAAACTGTTAAGCCCGTTTTTACGAGTAAGTTTCCCAGGAATTTTCAATTAGATCTGTAAAAGTGTAGCCTTTTTGTGACGAGGAAGTTGCTACTTTTTTACTTGAGATTCCATTAGGAGGCCCGCTCCTATAATAATTTAGAATTAAGGTTATAAAGGGTACAAATTGAATCTAAGAATAGTAGGAGTAGTAAAAATGAAGAGCCCGTCCTTTGGTTTTCACGTTAGCATAAAATAGCAACAAGTGGAGCTCCTAAAATTCTTTTTAGTGGGGCTCGTATATATACTTATTATAAATAAGATTGTAGGAAAAAAGAGAAATTTTAAAGGGCGCTCCCTAAGAATTTAAGAATGCCTGAAGTCTGGCTAAAAAGTTTTTACAGTAACTGGAAGAGAGGTTTACTCAGCAAGAAATAAAGAAACACTCAAGGTAAGTCTTACACTTTAAAGACTCAAAAAGAAGAAGGGCCCCTCTTATATATAATATATAACCCAGCCTTTTTTGTAGCTAATCAGGTAGGTAAGGAGTTCTAAACGCATTTACATGCACCACAGCATATCCTATACTTATAGCTACAGCAAAATATTAGGACCAGAAGCAAATTTGTTCTATGAAAATGAGTAGAGTACTTGCAAAGAGCTTTGTACCTTTTGGAATAAAATATTGGGAATTCCCTGACAAAGGAAAGTTTAAGAGTATCTTGATAAGTTAGTTAAGAATATGTTATTGTAATAAAAAAGGCAATAATTTGAGTTTATTAGGCCCTGAGAAAAGGGGGAGGATAATCCAAATGAAATTTGACGCGCTAATTTTTTGGGGCGTTTTCGTTACTCAAAAAGAAATTCTTAAATTATCTAGCACTTAGCTGCCCGTATTCCTTTCAATGAGTTAGGAGAGACTGCGGTTATTGCTAGTCATACATTGTGTGCTTTATCTTTTCTTCTTTCGTCGTAATTTTACTTATATTAAAGGTACACTTTCAGTTTGTTTTTCCGGGGCTTTACTGCCACAAAATACTTGAGCCATCCACTAGAGACTATAAGAGCGTAGTCAGGGTTGGGGAGTCTCTTGAGGAATTACAAACTCGAATTAATAACTAAAGAATATCTGAAAGAGAGTGATACGGATAAAGATTAAAGAGGAAGAGCTATATGCTTATGGGGCTTACGGGCTATACCTGTACTTATTGTAGCCTATGTCTGTCTTATTTGGCAGCTTACTTCGTATAGTATACTTAATTGTATTAGTTAGTTACTTCTTATTATAGTATTGCGTTTATTATTATCTGTATTAGTAGTTTAATAGTATATAGTAGGTATTCTTATTCTGTAATTGTTTAGATTTGTATTAGATATTGTATATGGGTAGTTCTTTACTTGTATTGTACTACTTTCTTTCTTTAAAAAGTAAGCTATTCAAAAATATATATAATTAAACCGATGCTAAATAGGTAAAACCCCACTCGGATACCCTACTTGCTTGAAAACTCGACTTAGAAACGGGAAAGTGACTTTATAGGGAACCTTTTGAAGTTATAGCGAGTACTTGTAAAGTATTCGAACCTGGTATTATAGTAGGAACAGAGTTTTGGTATTTTTTAGTTAAGTAAAAGTTATCGTATTAGCAAGGTATTGAGTTTCTTTAGATCTTTTGTCCCCGGTGTAAAGGTGTTTACAAAGCCAAGAAACTAATAAAAGGAGAATCTGCTAAGTAAGAAATTAGTGACAAGCTTTCGTAGTAGTTCCTCAGTAAGAGTTTTCTTTCCTCCAAATTTGAATGCCCGGGACCTCTCTGAAATATATAAATTACGAATTCACGGGGGTTCCAATAAAAAAAGAGAGAGTCGCAAAAAAGAAATAGGTTCGAAGGGGGCCCTGAGCGAGACTTTTCTTAACTCCTACTAAGAATTCGTTAGAGAATGCGCTGCTTTAACTTTTACAAACAAGTTTCTTCTCATACAAAGTAAGAAGTTAGACATCCCTAGGTTACGGTGATAGAGACCTGCTGCATGTATTCCTGAGGTATTCTAAATTTAGGGATTCTCCAAGTTTTTATTTTCTGCGAATCTCTGAACGAGAGTTTCTTTTCTCTAAAAAGTGTTGGGGGAAAAAAGTCCCCTTTTGAAGTAACCCAGTAAGTTATGGATCCCTGATTCCTTATTACAAATATTTCTTTTCTTTGTGAGATCCCAGAATCTTTTTTATAGTTATACCCAGGTTCCTTACTTAGATTTTGTTACAAATAAGGAATTCCCAAAGACAAGTTAACACTTCAAAATCCGTAATAGGATACTGTTCTAAAAGTCCTTATGCGCTAAAGCTCCCCTACATCCAGTGTCCTTATGACTAGACTAAGTTTCATAAGATTAAGTGTGCTCCCTTTTAGAAAAGCCCCCTTCAAGGAATACTACAAGAAAAGTAAGGGAACTCCTTTATTATTTATGGGATTCCGGAACTAAAACTGAAAAAAAAAGAAGTAAGCTATAAATTCGATTTGGGGCTCTCCTTTGTACTTTATCTTAGAAAACTTGATATTAAGCAGGGTCTAAGTTTCTTTTTTGGTAATTCCTAGCAACGCTTTATTTGTATTTGTAACAAGAATATACTACGAAGTCACTTATCTAAGATGGAAAAAGCTTCTAAACTAGAATTCGAATGACTATATCTTGTTGCAGGATCCCTATTATAGCAGGTCTTTACTGAGTACTTTATTAGACTTCCTAAATAAGGCTCCTTTTTAGAATAAAATTCAAATTGTTCTATATAGAATAAATGCATTTTCCCTTGTATTTTAGCCGTCCTTAAATGACCAAGATTCTCTTCTCTCGATAAGGTGTCCTAACCCAGCCAGGACCCCTTGAATTCTCTAGTGTGTTATTCCTTTCGGGGTATACCTAACTTGTTTAAGGGGAGCGCTTTCTATTGAACTCTATTAAATGCGTGCCCTTAGAGAAGCAAATTTGTAAGAATATTTTGCCAAATAGCCATTATTTGTAAAATGTATATCTTCTCTTACAGCACCTATAGGAAAAATAGAAGAATAAAAGAGCTTTCCAAAAACCTGTAACTAAGGGTTCATCTAATCTAAGCAATAACTTTACCTGGCCGAGGCTAATAACATCATAAAATTCTCTTTACTTATTGGAAATTTTTTACGCAGTCTATCTAAAAGGAATTTGAAAAGCCTAACTTTAAATACAAAGGTTCACGTGGTATACAGTTATAAAAAAGGAAATTAACTTATATGTTCTTAAGGCTACTACATTACGGAAGTATAAAAGGTTAGGTGTTTTGGCCGAATAGCATTAATTAAGAGTAGAGCCTTACTTGCTCGGAATACCTGGAATATTGCATTTTAGAAGGGTCCTTTAACTTCGTTACCTTAAAGCTCAAGCAGCTAAATAAAGACTGAGCTACTAGCTTCGATAAAAAATGCCCGGAAA
This sequence comes from Pelargonium tetragonum, assembly GCA_036897445.1. Taxonomy (NCBI): domain Eukaryota; kingdom Viridiplantae; phylum Streptophyta; class Magnoliopsida; order Geraniales; family Geraniaceae; genus Pelargonium; species Pelargonium tetragonum. Next base: position 35,761 of record JAYMTL010000067.1, on the reverse strand, counting down.
TGTCTTATAGTTATAGTACTTTCCATACCTCTTTTTAGAGACTAAAATTTGACTTATGCGAGAAGAAACCTGGGGGCTTATACTTTAAAGCGGGAATACTCAATTAGAAAAAACTAAGGAATGCTTATTCTATTATAAAAACGAAAAACTTTTAATCTTTCCTTTTGCTTGAACTTTGAACCAAGGACTTCCCTTTTAAATGTACTTAAATTTACCGAACGGGAACTTGCTTAAAGGAGTCGGCTAATGGACGCCCCCGCAACCTCGCTTTCTATATTCTAGTTTCAAGAGTAAGGGATAGGGTTATGTTTGATTCGAAATTCTTTATATAAGTGATTCTAAGACTTTCTGGTAATAACTTTAAAATAACAGAATTAAGAAATTAAAGTCTCCCCCGTTAACATTTTTAATCAAAAATTCTTTTTTGTTTTTAGTTTACTAGTGTTGTTGAACTTGCAGGCAATTAAGTGCCGGTTAGTTGCTGAGTTGTGATAAACCCTTATTCCTGGAACTACTTCTGTTCCAAGCCAAAACTTTTTTGGTTGCTTGTTTATGGTATAAATCTTCCCCCGGGTTTTTCTAATAGTAAAGCTTCCTTACGCACATGCTAAATCAACACAAGAATGAAAATCTTATAGTAATAGAAATAAATAGACAAAGGCCCCTTTCTTATTTGCTCTAATGATTCTCTTTTTCTAAAGAAAGTTAATATCCACAAGAAGTCAAAGTACTCCCAGATCCCCCGTATTTTACGCGAGTTACTTCTTTAGTTTATTCATCGAGAATTTATCTTACTAAAAATGACAAAAACTCAGTTTAATAAAGGACTTTTTTCGAATCCCTACAAAACCCTTATCTTCAGCATTTACTAGCGTATTCTGGAAAAGCCAATAACTTATACAAGTCAAGAAGCAAAAAGAGTTTTTATGGAGTTCTTACAGTACTTTTGAATTCCCGCAAGGCTCCCTAAAAGAGGATGTACTAACAGCAGCAGAAAGCTGGGACCCAATCTCTACACTATACAGAACCTCCTGCACTTACCAAAGCCAAAAGAATCCTTAGAGAGAGCTGTAATACTATACAGTTAAAAAAAGCGTCCCATGTATTAAATAAACCCCACGGTTCTTACCTAGCTACAATAGGTGGTTTATATATAAATTCTAGACTATAAAGGGAAGCTGTGCATAATTATGTTTTCTATCTATTCCTATGACTATAACAAAGCGCCCAGTTTACACTAAAAATATTCAAGACAAGATTACAAGAAATCGTGCTGTTAAATTGTATAAATATGAAGGTCCGCTCGGGATAAGTATCTACCCTTAATCTATATTGAGTATCTGGTCCCTTAGGAGCCCCCTTTCGGGGAATCCTGTAAGGCTTTGTTTTGAAGAGTAAAACCGGGGTATGATAATAACTAAAAAAGAAACTTGTTGTGCTTTTATTCCTAAAGCCAAAGGCAAAGGTCTTGACCTTTGCTGTGTTCTCTTACTTCTTACTTTAAGCGTAGCTTTTTACTGGAGTTTGCAAGTGAAACTTAGCCTGTTTCACGTTTCTACTGAGTCTTCATAATTGACCAATAGGGTTGGGTGCTTGTAATGAAAGATTGTTCCAGAATGCCAAAATGAAATAGAGAGACTAAAATTTCGTATTATAAAAAAAAAGAATTGGCCTATAAAATTCTCACGAGGTAAAACGCAGCACACCCAGCCTGCTAGGATTGCCTAAGTGCCCCTTTAAAAATTTTTTTTAGATAAACTAAAGAACATCCGGAAATTCCTTAGTATAAACTAGAGTTTTTTCCCTTTTTCTACCTTGCCAGCTCTTTTTATTTTTATGCTTTATTTCTTGTGTTTAGCTTTTATCAATAACTCAGGATCCCCTTTAATAACTATCGCTTAGAGAATTGTAAAAACTAGTTTGAAGAATACACTTTATCATCTCAATAGCATAAGAGATCACCTCTCACAGCAAGACATAGGGTTTCCTTAACTGCTTTAAATTTAGTATGCTTTCTTCTTTTACGCACTAAGAACCCGGGATTCACTCCAAAGTATTCTCTATGGACCTAACCCTTATCTAAATCTCCTTAAATTTAAATAAAAGCCAGGAAACCTTACTACATACTTCATACTTCTATCTGGGACAGTCCTGACTAGGGGCGCTCCTTTGTTTTAGTATAACATAATAACAAATTCCAATCTTAAGAATCACTTAAATGAAAAACCCCCTTTACAAATTTCCCCTTGCACGCGACCCTCTTCCTAGGCTTTAGTTTAATTGGTTTAAAAAGCATTGTATAGAATAATCTCAACCTTACCTAGTACTAGTAAAAAGAGGGTACTCTCTATGACTAAGCAATAATTGGAGTATCTTATTTTACTAGATTCCCTTATATTACGCTTACTAGGAGTTCAAATTAGTTAACCTTAATTTCGTTTAGTAAGATTCCCAATTCCTAAGATAAGAAGAGCAAACTCCTATATTTTTTAAGACCCTATATAAAATAAAGGTACATTATAGCTAACCCTTTAAAAGATCTAAAATGCCTTTCAAGAAAACTGAGCAAGCTTTTCCCCTTTCTAATTAAGACTTTTCTGGAATACCCTTACTTTATGTTACAAACTATGCATATATAAGAATTCCTTTGTTTGCCTATTACTTACCTCGGCCTCTACGGGATATATTACTTAATTACTAAAGAAAAAGAATATACTTAAAAGGGTTTCAGTTAGGTTTTATTAGAAAGTTTTTGGTAAATGCGGAGGAGTACTTTAAAGCTATATAGAACGGAGGCACTCTTTATAAAGGGTAATGAATAGGAATTCTAAATAAACGGAAAGTATTCGCGACACGAGAATCTCAAAACATAAGGGGCCCTCGTATATTAGGACTTTATAGGGCTCCAGGAAACTCTGTAAAAAGCACCTAAATTTTTCAAGTCTCTGTTTCTATATTGTATAAAAAAGTATCTAATTTAATTTGAGGGCCTCGCAAATACTTAAGCCCTAACCTAAAGCCTGGAATGCATAAAATTGAAACTCGTCCTACACCTTGCTATGGCTCTCTATAAAAGAACTCCCTATCTTGTCTTAGTTATTCAAAAAGTAATGGGAAAGCTTTTACTAGTATTAATTTTTAAGAGTAAACCCCTTATTAGGGGCTAAAAAAAATGAAAATAAAAACGCTGGAGGAGTGCCAGAGTCTATTTAAATTCTTGTTTAAACATGTGCTAGGGTGCCCTTCATAAGGCATTTGAAGTCAACTTGAATTGTACTTATAGCTATAAAAAGGGCCATGCTTTTCAAATTCCTAAGGAAAGGAGACTAAGAAAGACTCTTTAGCTGCCAAGACAAGTACAAGGACTAATTCCTAATCAATTATTAAAGATCCCATTTATTTGTTAAGAGCAGTACCCTTTCCTCAAAGGGATAAAACAGAAGTTAACCTAGAAACCAAAGGTTCGAACTCTAGTATCAAATTAACTGTCAATTGTACATAATAAAGAAAATTGCTAAATATTTTCAAGTATCGAGTAGGAGATCCTGGTTTTAGAGAGAGAATAGCCCTGTCTTAATAGGGTAAATTGAGCTCAAGTGTTACTAATATCGTAGGAACGTCCTAGATAACTTGAAAAGTAAGAGTACATTATTCTGTTGCGTATTTTTTTGATTCTCACAAAGCCTAAGGGGGCTTTATTTCTATCCATTATTCTGTACGTTTTCTTAATTTATGCCTAATTTTTCAGGAGCCCTCATGCTTATTTCTAAGCTTTATTCTTCCTATTTCTTTTAGATCACAGCTCCCAGGAACCCCGTTTAGTAAAGTCTACTCTTATCCTCAAAACCCCTTATTCTTAGAATTTCTATTAGGGAACACTTCAAAAAAGAATCATTATTCTTTTCTATAGGTGAAAGAGCTCCCTGTTAGTCAAGTAAAACCTGTAACTGATAAGCAATACTGCAGGTAGACACAACGACCAGACCCTTTTTAAAAAATTAGCTAAAGTGGCTTCTATCTGAGGGACTTAACCCCTAAAAGGAGTTTCCTAGTGCTGAATAGTCTAAACAAAGCTAATGAGTACAATACTTTATAAATTATTTTGGGGACAAAGCATCTAATAAACACCCTTAAGAATCCCAGAGTCCTGATTTTCTTTATTGTGTCCTGAGTAATGTGTACAATAGACATGCTTGTAACATAAGATTTTGAGCATAAATGCGGGGTTTCCGAGCGGAAAGATTTTCTGAGTTTTTAATTTGGAGTGCTTTGGGATGCCTTTACTATAACAAAGCGCACGGATTCCTATAAATAAAGACTGGAATTCTTAATTAATACTTATAAAGTGTCCCATTTAAGAATAGTAAGGTGCGGAAATCCGATAGAAGCAAACTAAAGAGTACAATTGTATTTTGGAATAGCAACTTTGAATATTTTGCGGATTTAAGTTGCTTAAGAGAACAAGCTTCTTAATAAATTTCATTTTAGAGTCAAATCCTGCGCGTAAAAGCTAGAATGTGCCTCCTGTATTTCATCCTGCAAATATATATATATATATACCCCGCTCTCGAAAACTCTTCTTTTTTTTTATCGTTAGGCTCAAATAAGCGAAATTTCAAAAAAGTATCCCTTTAGATTTAAGTATCAGTCTGAGATCCGGGATTTGCTTACTTTTGTGAAGCTACTTTATGCTTTGGATAATTACGCCATTACTCAGAGCGACTAGACCCCCACTATCTAAGCAAAAGTATACTACGCTAGGCACAAGCCCTACCATACAATCTAATCTTGTTTAATATCCTTGTTATATAATTCTTATCTTTTTACACGGGCGCCCCCCTCGCAGTGTTCCATTACAAAACTCGAAAAATGGCAAGAATTGCCAGTGTACAGACTCCTCTTTTTGTAGTACCAACCGAAGAAAGTTCTACCGAGGAATTGCTATAGGTAATAGTATGTGCTACTATCTATAAAAATTCAGGTTTTAGATTAGGGTGCAAAATCTTACTTATACGAGAGGGGTGCTCCTTCATAAAAGGCTCTCGCTTCGGTACCAAATAAGGTGAGTTGCAGATAAAGCCCTTTTTAGTTGGGATCCCTGCATTTTACTTAGTGCTCTACTAGCAAATCTAAATCCCAATGTATTACGCAGCAGGTATCAACGAAAAGTATCAACACTATAGTAATCGTAGAAGTACAAAGAAACGGGGAACCTTGAGCTTTCCAAGAGCAGTGCCCACGTTGACGACAAATTTTGTGCATATAGACCTGTAGCATTAATTTAAATATCCCCTCAAGTAGGCCTGGAAAGATATCCTTTTCTATCTAGTTGAAATAGGTCTCCTTTATAGGAAAATAGGAAGCGCTATTAATTAGGTTTTTGCGCCGGAGAAGACTTTTTTTACTTAAAAATTATCTGCCTATTGCATTTACCGACTTATTGTAAAGATTGCTAGTCAACAATTCTAAAGGAAAGTCATCTACTTTGTACTTTGAGTTTCTGAGTCTACCTTAAAATAGCTTGACTTTTCGGGAGTAAAAAGACTTTTCATAAATGAACCGGCAAAATTTGCATTTTAGGATTTACGAAAACTTGTTCTATATGGCACCATAGCATAGAGAAGGGGCCTTAATCTATATAATTACGAGCATACCGAATTACGGAAAATAAAAACTTAAAGGAGAGACTGCCAATTCAAATTCTACTGAAGTACCCGGGGTTTTCCTAAGATGCATTCCCTGTGGTAAAAGCTTTTAAGCCTTGAACGGAAGCCCATATTCTAGTCCCATTGTATATGACACAAATACTAGGTAAACCATCTCTTAACCTTGCCTTGTCAAAAGAGGAGAAAAACCCTATACCCTATTAAGTGCCCGCGGATAAGGGCTCCTTGAGGCATGCTTTTTAATATTCAATATAGATGTATAGCAAAAGTGAGTAGTTATGCAGAATTTAAAGCGTACGCCATTTTTATAAAAGGTAAAAAATTCTCGTCAAAATAGTTTATATAGAAATCCCTGTATGTAATTGAATCTCTTCCTGAAAGGAGTAAAAAGCATTGCAAATTTAGATATCAAGGAACTCCCCGGTTGAGACTCTATTCTTTTCTGTTAAACATTTAACTTCAAAGGGAAGTATTTGCTTAGATACCCGAGCCCGCTAAATCTCTTACTATCAAGCCTTCTCTATCAACTGGATTCCCTTTTCCTGAGAGTATATAGCCCAGGTTCCCTTAAAATTACAAAAAGGAGGAGCTAAGATTAGAAAATTCCTGCAGGGATACCCTTTAGCTGCACAACTAGAAGTAACTATTATTAGTACTAGACTTGCGATCATCTGCTTGACAGGGTCATTTTTATAGCTTATTTACAATACCTTTCTTTCCTCGCGTAAAGTTTTCTCTAAGAATTAATAAAAATAAAAAAAGAAAAGGAGCAATATAAAATAAATAGAGATACCCTGCGGAAGTAAAGTAAAATAGAAACTCTATCCAAGTCATTCTAACGAAAGCCCTTGCTTTGTTCAGTACTGGCTATCTAATAGGTATCTAACCGGGAAGTCTTTGAGTAAGCTTTTTTTGTTCTCAACGGAGAGTGGTATTAAACTTTACAGTTTCCACCAAAGAGCACAAAACTACTATTATAAAAAATAAGACAGAAAACTTATACTACCCTTTTTGATTTTAGTTTTTAACACCAAAAGATTGCAAGTGCCCTGCTTTCTCATGGCATGCCTTTGTATAATGATTTTTTTCTGCACAAGATACCCGGCCACCTTTTGGTTTAAGAAACCCGTGTTATAAGAAGATTCGCTTAGAAAACCTGAAGTGTAGGAACGCCCTTAGTTTATTTATTAGAGATATCAAGGAAGGTTTAAGTGTTTCAAGAGGTTTTAGTGAATAGGCCTGGCTGGGAATAACCCCTAAAATGGTTTTAGAACGAATAAAGGATAAATCTAAATTAGTCTCCTTAAAAAGGAAAACTCCTTGTTAATTATATTACCTGTTTTGTATTACTAAAAAGTTCTCATTCTCCCTTACAGAGCTATCCATTATAGAAGGTTTCGATTCCCTTATAGTAAACCCTCCTTCCATTTTACATCTTCTGACTTTATCTGGTTTTTAGAAGCTGCCAATCTCGACTACTCTATGTACAGGGCTATTACTTTAATTTGCTATCTTTTTTTATTAAGACCCCAAAGCTCCGCTCCTTAATTCCCTTAAAAAGCTAAAGTTATTATCTAAGGAGTCCCTTTATTGCTAGTTTGGAAGTCTTTTTCTTTTTGGTAGGTTGAGGTGCGAAGCCCTCTTTATCGTTAGTTTAAAGATATTGTAGAGACCTTTTCCTTAGTCAGAAAGCTAGTAGGATAGTCGTATTGTTAAGACATAGCCGTAGGGAAAAGTCTTCCCGGTTTTAAGCTCTAATTTTATAGAAGTGCAGATAAGTAAGCAAGACAAATTTACCTTACACTAGGATTTTTAACCATTTCTAGGGATAGAGAGACTGCAAATGGAATATAAGAACAACAGCAACAAGAGCTCTACTTTACCAGTTTACTGGAAATTCTTTACTTTAGTTTCAATTCTTTTATTCTCTAACCCCTTTTATTATTGGAAACAAGGGAACATCTAGGCAAATCTTAAGCTTCCTTATAGGCTTACTTAACACTTATTACTAACTATTCCTAAAAAGGTAATACACAAAAGGGTTTCCTTCTTAATTCAGGGTTTCACTTTACTTATATTACTACATACACCCGCTTGTTAAAATTACTATACTTAAAAACGCCTATCTACAAAAATTTGTCTATAAAAATATTTACAATCTTTCTCAGAAATTGAGTTGTGCCGCTTACCTTATTCTAAAACTTAAAATACAGGCAAAAGCTTATCCCTAAGGACTTCTTCTCCCAAGCCCAACTCTTGAAAATGAAATCCTTAATCTATAGGGACTTTTTACCAAGTATGTATACACACCCCTCCGTTATACTCTTTACCAAATGAATTAGATGCAGGAAAGCGGTGAAGAAGACATTAATTACAGCTTAGAAACTATGCCCCTGCGTGCGAAAATCCATAGCTTAAAAATCTTTAATGAATACCTTGCATACTACAAAAGTCCCCTAGACTGAGGGCTCGCTATTACAGGAGAAAGCTTAGAGAGCAATTACAAAAATGCTTAGATATAGGAAGATTCCTGAAAGTACACAGGCAGACTATCCAGCTTCTACTTTAGAAGTTCCTGTTGAGTTAGGTAAATACCCAATAAAATATATTAATGTAAGGGGGTGCTATTTCTTGATAATCTTAAAATTAGGACCTTGCATTAAAGAAGTTCTTCCAAGCAAGAAAATTGTACTCAAAAAGGGTAAAGTTTACTTGAGTCTTTTCTGGTACAAATAAGAATTATACTGCGTAGGCTACTCTGACAATTATAGAGTTATGTCAAATTAAAATCTACGATATAGTGTAAATCAGAAATTCAGCGCCCCTCTTTCTTTTCTTTTAAGCACTCCCATTATAGAACTACCCTTTTTAGAAGGAACTTTGTTAGATACTAATATTTCAGCAAACGCCCTATACCTAAGAAGAAATATCAAACTAAAGTTACATAACATATATGACTAAAAACAAAGAAGAGTCCTTGATGCTTGCATGAAAACCCCGGAAATTCACTTTGGAAGGAATGATTTTTATCCCAAACACTTGTATAGAACTTCGGATTAGAAGCTTTTTTTTACCTCAATTTAAACGGTATCCAGTTAAATCTTCCGACCAATCCCTTAAACTCAAAAAGCAAAGAGAGATTTAGGAATTCGGAACTATGAAATTGAATCGGCAAAGATCGAGAAAGCCACTTTACAACTAAAAGCAAGATTTTCCACTTAAATAAGGGGGATTGACTTTTTATCTAATAGGATTGCGCTGCCCCTCTCTTTATTTTAGGGAATTGAGTATAACTGCCCAGCCTTTTCGGAAGTTAAATGAAGAGTGCAGTTATAGACGTTAAAGCAAAAGTTAGAGGCAAAGAGACAGGGGTTCTAAAATTAACTAATGCACGCGAACCCTTTTTGATTTTATGGTTAATAAGTCATAGCTTGACTTTTTTACTCTGACTTTTAAGAAAGGAGTTTCCCAAACGCATATGAAAGAGCAGAACAAGAAAATTTAGACTTAAGTTATTACGTTATCCATAAAAAAAGAATTTTAGTACTCTAAACGCAGCCTCAAGCAACCTACAAGTTACTGTTTTATTAAAAAGGCTTTCCCTGCCAAACTTTGAGAGAACATAAACCGCCGCTCCCTCTTATAATTCCTTTTGAAAACCCTGTCACAAAATTTTCTTAGTGAAGGCACAGAGCTTAATCAAAAGGAAAATCTATAGAACTGGAATCAGTAGGAGTTACCCCTTGTATTAAACGGTATATACAAAAAAGCTTTTTTCTTTACGTAGGGCAAGGCTGAGCTAGGGGTTTTTCAGTAGGTAGATAGTAAGATAGATATTAACCTATAAAAATAAAAAAAGGTTGGAAGGACTCTTTTATCAAGTATCAAGAGAAGCTTTTCTAGCGTCGTTTTCATTTATAAAATAGAATCTACAAGATCTACAAGTTATGTACAAAACCTTGGTTTGGGCTCTATGGGATTTCGTACTTGATTGAACCGAAGTCCATAGCAAAAGAGTGTCTTAAATAGAGGTTTTAAATAAGCATTTTATGTTCCTCTATCCTTTTATGAATCGCGACTGGTAATCTTTTAATAACTTTCTAGAATTCTTTTTGAAAAGCAGTAAAAGGGAAGCTTGAAGAAATCTCTGAGTGTTTTTTTTTCTTTTGATACATGCACTTAAACTTTCTCGTTTCATTTGTTACCCAAAAAATCTCGCAAGTCTTTTTCTTTAGTAGACCTTTCCCGCAGTATAGCCAAGAGTTAACAACTTGTCAATGAATGTGCCTAAATTCAGTTTCTCGCTAAGTGCAACTCTATTACTAGAGCTCCCACTCTGAGTAAATAAAATGTATTTAAAAATCTACACAAGCTGCCTTTAGTGATAAAGCTTATGAAAAGGGCTTCTTTAATCTTAATCCTGCCTATGCGATTTTCCCTAATCTAATACTACTTGGCAGCTCGTCCAACTTTACTTCCCTTATCACTGGACAAAGCTGCGTAGTTCTTTTTTTGGAAACTTATCTCTTGCTGGAGAGGATACACTAAAAGAACGTTTATTTGAATTACCCCTTCGGGTGGGTATCCTTGTAATTTAGGTTTTTACTCAAAGTTTTTTTGGTGCTGATTTTTAGTGGCAAAAAGGATTTTAGAGAAAGTAACTCCTTATTTTATTAGGAAGACTCAAGTTTTTAGTGAGTTGTACATTTTTAGTACTCCGCTTTTTAGGTAACAAAAATCCAGGTTTACAGAAGGATATCCGGCATACTTCCTTAGGGGCACTTAAAAAACTTAATAAAGTAAGTTATAGCTCTTGTTTTTACAAATAAGGATTTAATAGAAAATTGAAAGCTTCCACGGGGTGCGTTCTACTTTCTGTACAAATATTTTGAGTAGGATATATGAAATTGTAGTAGTTCAGTTTAAGCTGCAGACACCTTAGGATATCGTTTATATAGTGGTAACTTCACAAGAATTGTAAACGCAAAATTGAGCTTTTAAGTTAAAAAAGAAATTTTGTGTTTACACCCTACAGGAATTCTAAAATTAACAAGCTAATAAGGCACTTTCCTTGTTTCTTTCACTTTATTGTAAGCCTTTATTTTCTTAGAACCTGTTTTTTTCGAAAGCACTACAATATTCATAGAAGTAAGTTTCGGAGCACCTTAGATTTATACTTGCTTTAAAAGCATTTACTTTTTTACACATAATTAGATTCAGAAAATGCCGCCCGTGGGAAGGTCACCCTAAATTTCGGGTTCTTTTTTGCTCATTAATGAAGGATGTATCCCTACCCTACAGGTTATACACCGGATTGTTACTAATTTAGGGCTAGCAATAGATCCTATTTAGGAAGTCAAAAAACACGAAGTAGCCCCCCCCCGTCTTCTTATACGTTCTACTAAATAAGAGGCCGAGGCTTAGTAAGGTCCTATGAGTTCACAATATTTAGCTCCCTTTTGGTCTAACTGCAGGGTTGCTTTATATTTAATTTATTGGGCAGTCACTTATAAGATTAGAAAAAAGATAAAAAAGTAGGATTTTCCCTAACCTTAGTAGACTCCCCTTAAACGGGGGTTTTTAAAGAGAATGTCTTGTTTATGTGACCCAGAACCCTCTTTCTTTATATTTATATATAAACTACAACACCTTCCGCTGAAAAGAAAAAAATCTAAATAAAAATAATGAAGTTAGGAATTCTATCTCAATTTAGACTCCAGGCAAGCTTTAGTTATAAAAGGTAGGGAATAAGTTCAGTATTAAATTTAAAACAAGGGCATCCTTACAATTATAAAAAGCCCCCTTTCTAGCTGTTTCTGTATTGTTCAACTTTCTTTGCGCAGTAAGGCTGAGCGTAGTACAAAATACAAGGTAGACAAGCCGTCGAAAAATTCCTTGGGTTTTAACTCCCTCCTTGGGCAGATACGAGTAAAATGTACCAATCCTTTTTCTCGAACTCGGGGTTTTATACTAAGTGGGGCCGCTTTTACTAACCTATGGGCTGTATTAGAGGTGAACAAAAGTGTCTACTTAAGTAGTTCTGATAACGAGTAGTAGTCCGTTAAGGGTACAATTGGTTAAGACATTAAGGCAATTTACATTAAGTATAATAAGAATTGAATTTGAGCTGCACTAAAATAAAAGCTCCTTTTCATAAAGCTAATTATTAATAAACGGGTTTACTAGAGACAAGTAAAAGGGTTTTCGGTGTTAGAACTTTTGACTTTTCATAACGTAGCCATAGGTAAAGCCGCCTATACTCTCAGGATTTGCTCTGTTTTTAGAAATATATGAAATCAAAGTCTAAGCTAGGAAACTTTTATTATACTACAAGCTCTTAAGTCGACATATAAGAATTAAGAATTCCCATTTCAGTCATCAGGTAGGAGTTCCCGGGTAACTTATAACATATAGGGATAGTAAAATAATTTAGAAAAGTCCTTCACTATCAAATTTCTTACTTTAGAAGAAATTTTTAGGTTCGAAACTCAGGAGAAAAAGGAGAATAGAGAGCTATTTAAGTAGGGTTCCTCTTTAATTACACTAAAATTCTGAAATAGGTAATGTCAAATACGAATATAAATAAAGAGTCAAAATTTTTTTAATGCGAAAGCCCTTAAGCTCGGGTATTTCTCTTATTAAGTTAAGTAATACTTGAATACTTGGGGTTGCTTTTTAGAAACTAAAGTTATGCTTATTTTTGAAATAGGATTACCCGGAAAAGTAGGACTATTCCTTACGGTAAAAGGGTTTCCTTGAGCTAATTATTACGGGTTGAAACTTTGATATATCCAGCTAATTCCAGAATATAATAGCGACGCCCTTTAGTATTAATTTAAACTTCTAAAGCATCCAGAGTTACTCTAACAAGGGCGTAGGCCTCTAAAGTAATTGTGTAAACTACCTTGGATCAAAAATTTTAATGGGTCCCGAGGTTCAAATTCAAATCTGCTTAGCTTAATAAAATAAAGACTCTTCTTTAGTTGTGAATTCTATTTATTACTCGGGGTAAACCCCTGCTGAAACAGGAACCCCTTTTTATATTTATAGTAAAGTAAGACTTTTTTATAGCCTTACCAGAGGCTTTCCTCAAGTAAGTGGGGTACTTCAAGACTTATTATATTAAGAAGAACTCTTTAATAGGCAAGGGAAAATGAAGTAAGAATCTAATTCTGGAGGAAATACACATAAGGGTCGTTTTAACAAGTCAAAGGTCCTTATGTAGTGTGGCACTTTTAGTAAAGGGCTATTGCTTTAAATTCTAGCTTTTCTTAATAGCTAGTTATATACAAAACATAGGGCAAGCTAAGGGATTTTTAAGGTTCTACTTTTCAGGCATGGTTTTAGTTTCACTTTCGATACATATGCAAATACGCTTATTCCAGGGTTTCAAGTTTTCTAAATTATACAAGAAAAGCTAGGAGTCGGGGCATATAAGTTTGTTTAGGGGCAACTAGGTTTGAACGGAGAAATATTACAAGTTCTTTGCTAAGTATAAGCCTTACCCTTTCCCGCATCTAATGGATAGAGTTCATTATTTCAATAGGTATGGAATTATCCGTAATAAACTCACCCTTGGTTTAGCTCTTGGGAGCTCTGTTAAATAAAGGAGACATGGGCCAATAGCTTTTTAGGGTCTAAGGTCCGGGATATGTATGTCAAGTCAAAGCTAAAGATATAACTTCAAAGTTTCCCGACTGGGGTTGCCCTACGGCTTAAATAACTATATGATAAAATGTAAATATAAAGTTTGATATTATTCCTAAGAACTTTAGTTAAATACTTGATAGAGCGGACAACCCTTAACAATATCCGGCTTGTCGTGGGGGACCCCTAAATTCATTCTTTTGCTTGTAAATTCTTATGAAAAGCAGATATTTTACAGTAAAGAGCCCTAACCTATCCTCACTTAAATCCCAGGTTAGCTAAGTAGTATATTAAATAAGAAACAAACAAGGAAACCTATAAACCCGCCGTTCCTAAGGACTCTCTTTTAGAGGTCAGCTCCTACAGAATGATAGGGGAGTTTTATATGGTCTAAGACAATTGCCTATAAAATGGGTTTTTCCTTAACATTATAACTTCTCCAGGTATTCTTTCAATTCCGAAAAGTGAGTATTCTTTTTTAAAACGAGCCCACAAGGGGCCAGGTATAGAAACCTTACCAAGGCACACCTTTAGGTGTGCTATGGGCAAGGATTTACATAAAACGTTGACGTTGTTTGAATTGAGCCAAACCCTTTATGAACTTTTAACAAATTCCTCTTAGTACAAATATTGGGGAATCCGGTATTGCTTAACTAGCCCTTCTCGGCCTAAGTATGAAATGTAGGACCTATAAAAGAAAAAGTATTAAAAGCGAGCTTCGGGGCGCTTTCTGGTTACGAGATTTAAGTCTAGAATAAAAGCCAGCTTTAGTAAAAACGGAAAGAAAATAGAACTTTGTCGGTTGCTAGAAAATTACTAACAGTAGAGAGGGGATACCCCGCAGCTTATAAGTGTTAATACTAGTAATTTATATTAAATTAAACACTTTTTTAGCCCTCTCCTTTAAGTGCGAAGGTCTAGCCCATGAGCAAAGAGATTTCTAATTTATAAGGGTTATCAGATGATAAACTAAAACTCTGTACAGATTTTAGAAGGAGTGAGGGTAATAGTTTCTCCCAGCTAAAGACAAAATAAAAGAGTTTCTTTATCTTGCACGCATCTTTTTAAAAACTACAAAAAAAGCAAAAAATGAATTTGTAGAATGAAGGGCAGTACTTTTGAATCTTGATTGAGGAGCCTCTATTATATACCTTACATGACTCAGTAGACTAGCTATAACAAAACTTTTTCAATGTAAAAGAAAAATCTCCTACCACTGACAGTACCTCGTTACAAGCCCGAACTGCTTGCTACTTAGGAGCTAAAACCCGTAAGAAAACAAAATAAAGCGCCACCCAAGTCTTGCTGAGATACAAAAGTGCTTCGGTATGCTGCTTCTTTTAAAGGAAACAAACCCGGAGTTAGAAATTAGATAAGTCTCTGACTTGAATAATCCGAAAAAGGCTTGAGATAAGTCCTTAAAATGAAGCTTTTCCCAGTTTTAGTACCCAAGCTTTTGGGGGAGAAGGGAAATTCTCACTTTAGTTTATACCTTATTTCTGGATCAAAATTTCGTTGGTTTACCCTTTTTATTTAGATTTAGATCCGTAAACCTCTGCCAAACAAATTCTATGCAGGGGAATTTATAGAAGTTTAGGATAGGCCTAACAAGTCAAGAAGAAGAATCTCTCTTTTTCTCAGCTTGTTCTCTTGTTATAAGGGGGTCCTTGCTACAAAGAATAAATCATGACATTAGGGCTTCTTAACAGGAATACTAGGAGGAACAAATAATAATAGAAAGAAGTCGAGAGAGATACTAAGATAACTTTATTGATGTAGCCCGTATTCGTGTTCTTGTAGCTATTGTATTACTAAATCTTATATGTATAGTAGTAGTTAATAGTAACAGATAGTCTTGTTTATTAGTTATTATTAATTTATAAAATTGTATAATAGATAGAATTTTTGCCCCTTTTAATAATTGGAGTTTAATACTTCTCTAATAATACTAGTAATAATTGTATTAGAGTCCTACGTTTAATTGTTTAGGGAGCGCATTCCTCTTGCCTTTTTCTATGCCTTAAGAGTCGTTTTTACTCAGAATAACTAGAGTTTAGTATCCTTTTGTATGAGATTCCTTAGCTCTAGTTGTTTTTAGGTTACTTTATAATCTTTCCCTGGCTGTCTTACTTACTTTGGGGAGGTAAGAGTACTTTAGCTTCCTTTCTATTTACTCCATTCTATTCGCTTTAACTCTTGATAACTTAGAACCAGAAAACCTGGTAAACAACACAACAAGAAGCAAGCCAGCTCAGCTTTTATAATTCTTGATCTCTGAAATGCCTTTAACCAGAATAGAAATTGGAATGCAAGGGTTCTAGTCGCAACAGCCCCTACTCATATATTCTCACTAGCTTTCCTAATCTTAAATGGATCCCTTATTCTTAAGACTCAAGTAACCCTAAATCCTTTAGATTGACTCAATTTCTTCTCTTTACTCTTACTCGAAAACCGGGAAACAAAAGGAATCCTTAAGTTCTACATTATTTACCAGAAATTCTTTCACTTCATTTACTGAAAACCCCCCTTGAAAAGTATACCCAATAACAGGAAGCAATCAAAACCCTTTACTCTAAAATCCTAGCGTGTCCACAATGAGAGATTTTTTGAGATACTAGAATGCTTGAATTATATGTAGGTATTCCCCACCCCAGGTAAACAAGATGCTGTAAATATCGAATTTATCTAAAAGCCTAGGTTTGGACACGACTCTTGCACGAGATTTCTTTTGAAGCTCAAGTAGTGCTAAAATTTATAGATCAAAATTCAATATCAATATTCTTCATTCCCTTTCGGGATTCTTGTGATATAATAAAGTAAGTGGAATCTTCCTATATAAGCTCTTTCCCTTTGAGCAAATTCCTTATATATATAATTTGGTGTTCTTATGGGTATACTTGTCTTGCAACTTTTCCTTTTATTTTAGAGCCCTGGAAGGGGTATGCTGCAGATGTAATATTTGAATAGGCCTCTTTTCATATTTGTAATTATAGTTAAGAATTCTAGGCGAAAATAATAGTAGGTGCAGCTTAGCCGCTGAAGCATAAGCAATTTATTAAAACAAATTCTCGGCAACAAGGAGCTTTCTAATTTAAGGGAGTTAGTAAAATTCTTTTTTGCGACAGTATACCTATAGGATATAACCTATAACAGCCCTAAAGCAGGGAGAGTGGCAACCAAGGTCTTTGTCCGCTTATAGTAAAAATGAACTGGGGAGACACCCGTCTGTACAGGCTCTAGCGAACTCGCTACACAACACAAGAAGTACATAAAAAGGAAAAGATAGGGAAAGTATAAAAGAATGAATTCTGCTAGGTCGGGTTGCTCTTAAAAGTTAGGACAGCTTTCTTAATTTGAACTGCTAGGTCGCGAATCTTTTTTTTTTATCTAGGCTTGTTTATCCTTGTTAGAGGTCGGTGCAGTGTTATGATAAAATTGACTTTCTCGAAGAATGCTCTAAATGAGATCTCTTTTCCTCTACGATATTTTGGATTTTTCCCTCAGAAAAAAGAAAGTCTACCGGAGATCCTGCGTCTCTCCTTGTTTAGTTAAAGGGATAAAAACCGCGGAAAGCTTTTCGTTTAAAAAGCATTAATTGGATTCGCATTTTATAAGTGCTAAGGGGCTATAAACTCAAGCGTAGTAATATTTGGACAGTGCCTTTCATAACCAGGGAAACTCCTATAGTTATAGTACGACTTTTTGGTATAAGGCTTAGGCTTTCAATTTTGACCCTGATGTGCTAAGCTAACTTCTGACTCTAAGACTATATCTTTACAATTAAAAAAAGACCTGAGTTAAATGGCTCTATTATAAGGATACTGTGGTACAGTTTTTTTTTTTCATTTCTAACCCCTTCCCTTTTTGAGCACTTCAGAATATGCGCAGCATGCCTGAGAAAATGAACACCCATAAAGTTGAAGCCTTTTAGTTCTTAGTTAGAAACTCTAGGCCTATTGTGGAACTCGGGGTTTCCTTTTTTTGATGCAGTTAAGCATAGTACTTACTTAAAAAAAACAGTAGTTAAAACACAAAATAAAAACATAAAAAATAATGTAATTTCAAGTGAGTATTGGCGTATTCTTAAAAGGGTACTCTACGATTAAGAATTTCGAGGGGGTTGCTTTTTAACTCTATTGTAATGTAAGTATACCTGCCCCGAGTCTTGTAGAAAAGGATTTACAGAAGTTGTATTTTAGTGTTTTAGGGTCTATAATTCAGTGTAATTTGATCGAGTTTCCTACAGTATCCCGGAGTTTAGCAGCTTTTGAAGTAGAACGAGATATGAAGAACTTTGGGTATTCTATTCGTAGCTAATTGGTTCTTTAATTTTGTGCAAAAACGTTTTCTTAACTAGTTTTAATGAGGGATCCCTCGCAGTCACAGTGCTGCGGGGAGACCTAATACCGGTTTATTATTTTTAATCTCCTCTTGAAGAGGGTAACCCTGTATTCTAAAGAAATAAAAAAAGGATAATTAAGGGGCTGCTGAAAGAACTAGTATAGGGGGGCGCCCTTCCTGTGCGCATTGAGCTCTGCTTTAAAGGTAATTTGAAACCTAGGTTAGGCCCTGATATGAAATTGTTACACCCATTCTAGCAAGACAAAACTTTTAATAAGGACATACTTTCTTTTATAAGACTTTTTCCTGTGATACTATGAACTCAGCTACTGCGCTAGAACTGGATTTTTTCTGGTATTTTTCCTTTCTTACAACCTTACCTAAAAGCCTGAGTAATTTAGGTAATAGACGTATTTTAAACTATATACTGGGTCAAGAAATTCCTTGAACTTGCTAGAATTCAACAATAACAATTTGTTTAGTCTGTAAAAAAAGTAAAGTCAGGTGGAGTCTTTATATCTTATAGATTTATCTGTTACTCTGCGCTGCTGTGCACCGTTACTCAAGTAGAATTAAAAACAAGGAGACAGTGTTACGTTAGCTGTAAAGTCTTCCTATATACTAAATAAAGTTTCTTAGAAAGTCCCGTTGAAAGAAAGGAAAGGGTTTACCTGACAGCTATGACAGATTGCGATTTGCTTTGTCATGAGAATTAGAGCTAATTTAAGTAAGTTCTTAGTTATAGATCTAGCAGGATTCCTTCCTATAATTCAGCCCTGTTTTTACTAAAAAGCACCACCCGTTCCTCGGTTCTAGGGCAAATACAAAACGCTAAGCCGTATTCTCAAGAACTAAACTACGATATATCTCCTTTTACATATCTAGAAAAACTTCCTTTTTAAAATTTTACAAACAGCGGAGTCCTATACTAACCTAAAAAAAGCTCCTGAAATACCCTCAAAATGACAGGACTTCCTAAAAAAATTTCATTCTGAAAATATACTCGTAAGGCTCTAACCTTAAATCCTAATTTTTGTAAGTACTAAAGAAATTGAATGTCGAAAAGCCAAAATTCTATGGGTATCCGACTATCAATGCGAGTTCTTAGTCCCTTGTACTATAGAAACGGTAGGAAAGTGAAAATCATAAAATCCGGATATTATAAAAAGAGATTTTCTATATATAAGAGTAGGTTGTTATTTGGATACGGAACCCCTCTAAACCCGTGGATAAGGACTCCTTTTGGGGTTGTACATAATACTCAGCGGTAATCTTGAACAGTAGAAAAAAGCACCGAGGTATCGAGCAGAAGTAGCTACGAATTAATAAAGAATCTGGTAAGTACCGGCCGAGCTGACGGAAAGTTTTCCTTTTTTAGGGTAAGAACTTGTGCTAATAAAGAAAATTAACAAGCCAAAGTCTGATAAGGGGAGTTTATCTATAAATTAGGATAGAGTGAAACTTCTTTTTGTTAACTTACTAAGGCGCCCTAAAATTTTGAGCATTAAGCTATCTAAGATTTGTTGCTTACTCGGTATCCTGCTATTTAAGAAAAATTCCCTTCATTTGATGTTATATGCTTAAAAAGAAAAGAGTACCGGGGAATAGCTATTTAAGTTTTTTACTCATTTGCTAGTCCTTTTAGGAGTTTTCGCAGAATAAGGACTTCCGCTTTTACAATTAAGCGCACTTATTACTCTGGAAACAAATCTTGAACTTTAAAAAGGCTTTGTTGTGGCTGGCGGGATACTTAAGTTTAAGTTTTGGTCCTTTTATTTTATTGCATTACGATATAAGTAAGGGAGTACTGGATTTGAATATACGAAGTTGCTTTTGTAATAATCACAAGCGTTAACCTATACTGAAATCTTTGTAAAGACTTCCCTACTTCTAAATAGCCCCAGTTATTTAAATCTAAGTCAATGTCTCGTAGAGTTGAAAAAAACTATATTCAGATAGGTGCAGGGCTCCTGGGAAAATGTGTTGTTTAAAAGGCTCACCTCTGAAATGCTTTAAGGATTCTCTGGTTGTTACACTTTTACTTAGGAGTATACCCGGAGGTCCGAAGTTGTATTCGAGCGAGAATTTGTAATCTAAACTTTTAAGCGAGTCGATGCCTTGTATTTCACCACAGCTTCTTTGAAAACTCTGTTAATAACTTCTTTTTAGCCCCTTCTGCCATATTTATTAGTTAGATTTTATCTGAGATTGAGTTCTATCCTTTGCCTTTTAGAAACTATTCTACTAAATTGAAGGGATTCCAAATACAAAAGAGGCGGGTCCTAAAAAGGCCTGATTCAAAGCATTTTTTAGTGTTCCCGAGGCATTAAGTTACCCATTTGTACTAGGGGCGCTTCCTTTTTGTTAAGTCGACAGAGATGCTGATACTAACAAATTCTCTTTTAAATTAAAGGGGGGGGATTTCTTGCATATTCTTTAGCTCGAGTTTTCCGCGAAGGAACCTTGTAATAAGTAGTTTTTCTTTTTGATATCGCAGCAATAAAAATCTGTTTCATTTCGGCAATTTCCCACTTTTAAACTGGAAATTAGCAAAGCAAGATAGAACTTCTTATAACCTATTATAAAGTTTTCCATCTTACAGGTTTTTATAAAACGTATGGACTCCTTTTGAGTTGCGTAAGTGGAAATCACTTGGGGGTTATCCTTTTCTTATGTCCAAAATTAGTAATTAGTACACGCTAGAGTTGTTTGGTAGAAAATAAAAGCTCTAGCTAATTTTAGGTCAAAGTAGGTTTTTTCCATCGTAATAGATAATAGTTTCCTCTAATCTAAACAAGCATAAATAGGAATATCACTCTCCTCATATACAAATCGAGCTCACGAAAAATTCCCTATATTTATAGCAATCCTACCGATTTTTTGTTCGTTAAGTGAATTTAGAAAAAGTTTTTTGCCCCTTTCAATTACACTGTATTTAAGTTTTAGCGACATAGAATTTCACTACACAATTACCTAAATTCTCCGTAAAAATTTATACTCTATTTGAAACAGGGACAGGTTTCTTAAATCAGCACTATAAAATAGAAATTGACTTTAAAGATTGACTTTACAAATCTAACTATTATTTTTTAAATGTAGCCGGAGTATTGCCTGCCCCCTTTTTAATAGTGTAACGCACCAAAAGGATACTCTATAGCTATAGTGAATTTACCCTTTTATTGGAGTATATATAAAAAATTCCTTGTATGATCGTTCGTGGAAGGACAAAAAAATATCTAAATAAGCCTGGAAGTTAAACCTATATTCCAAAGGAAAAAGAAGAGGTTTAATTAAAAAGGTAATTTCTTAACCCCGTACTAAAAGGATCTTACTGCATTTTTAACTAGTAAGTCCTGTGAGTTTAAACCAAATAAAAGCTCCTTTTTCAGGGTTCTCATGTATAAATATTCGTACTAATGGGCAAAATGTTAGGGGTTCTCTAAAAGATGGAAGTGCGTATGTTGTGAACTACGGGTAGTTTTTTAGTGAATTTGGGAATACCCTATAAATATAACCAATCTTTCGAATAAGATAGGTCTTCAATTAAGCATTTTTTTAGCTATTACACGGGAGTTTACCGATAACCACAACGAGGCATAAGTACACTTCAAATTTAAAAAAGGACTCGAGCTAGTACTAGTATATAAATAAGGGGTTCTGTTCTATACTTAGAACAAAGAATATCACACAGTCGGTACCTGGGACTTCCTATTATAGTACAAAAAAACTTTTTCCTTTTTTGCATTAGAGCAAGGTTATTTCTTTCTTAGATTGAAGAAGTGGTGTCCCTTTAATTAAAAGATTTATTAAAATAAAAAGATTGGATTTAGTTTCCTAGGTCATTTTCTATATCCACCGTCCGGATTCTACCAAGGTATTAAACTTCAAACCCTCATAACATAAAAATCGGGGTTTTGCCTCACCCTCAATCGGAGTAAAAGGGTAAAAATACAAGGTCGGAGAAACAGCATTTAAAGTTTTTGAAACTTCTTATTCCAATTTTAGGTAATAAATACTGGGAATCTCACTCTGTTTACCAAGCTTAGAATTATTAAGACAAAAAGCTCTAATTTCGAATAAAGAAAATACTTACTCTACCCTTTCATAAGTTAGAGCTAAACTCAAAGCTCGTGTACAAGAATTTTAAAGAATACGCTTTTATCTGTTCCAATAAAAAAATGAACCCGGTTTCACTAAATACAACACACACAGTTATTTATATAAGTAAGTGTAATAAATCTAAACCGAACCCGTGCACAAACAAATCGAATGGTAAAGCAACTCAAAATGAGTGGATGTTGTTTCCTAAGAAATACTACTCGGGTTCTAATCCCATGAGGATTGGGTTGATTGAGCAGAAAAGGAAGCTTTTCAAGTGGGCTAGAGGATTTGCTAGAAATAGTATAGACTTACTTAGAAACTTAATTTGAAAAACTGGGTACTCTTAGTTGATTCCCTAGCGGCTTTCTTCCTAGCTATTCTGTAACTTCTTGTGGCTTTTCCTCTCTCTCTTATGAGTCTTTCTTTATAGCTTTACATGTCTTATATTATAACCGGTTTTAGGAGTATAGTCTTGTAGCTTACTATACTTCTTTATAGGAATAGATAAGAGAGAGTCCTAGTAGTTTAAAAAAATTCCTCTTACTCTTTGTTCTTATCGGTAGAGGATACTAACGTTATATCGTAGGAAAGGAGTGTACCTGACCGTAGCGGTAGCAGAGGAAGGTTCTTGTTATTTTGTTTAATGATAGTACATACCTTACCCAACCTAATTATGCTTTAACTTTGTTATTCTTACTCATACCTATACTCCCATTCTTCTTGAAAGCCTTATAAAAAGTCTCTAACTTACACCCTTCTTGTAAAAACAATTCCTACTCTATTTCTTACTTTAACTGCCTCTAGAAGAATCATAAACCTCCCTTTTGTACACTTAAAAGGATTTCTTACTACTGGAATTCTCTAACCTAAACCAAAGCTTCCCTGAGAAAGGACCCCCCCCCCCTTATCTTGATCTTGTAAACTTCACTAACCCTCGTTAATTGAAACTTTTCTTACAGGAATTCTTAGCACTTTTAAACTAGACTTTCATTTCTTATATTTAGTAGACTTCATTACTTATAACATTCCCGTTTAGTTAACCTCTAAGAGAAAATACCGGAGGAACAAGATAAGGAGCTATGAACTCTTGAGCTTTCTTTAATGAAGGAAATGAACTTCCCTACTTGTATTAAAGCTTCCTTTTGAGTGTTTACCCATTATATAGTTATGGCTAGATTAATCATCGATAACCGAGGCTCTTTTTAAAGTCAATTCCAATCAAGAAAAGCTATAAAAGGACTCCCTCCATTTATCTTACTCAAGACTTTCTAGAACAAGGAAGCAAAAAAAAAGCGTTCAGACAAAGCATTCTCTTCCTACTAGATAGACTGCAGCAAGTAAGATTTACTATAAAATAAAAATATCTAACTACTATATACCTTATTATTTCTTTATTATCTCTAAGTAGTAACTTTAAATTAACTCATTAGTATGAGTAATAAACTATTAGTTAAAACAAAAAGTACAATAGCTCCAGGCAACAAGAGGACCCACACCTGTTAGAACAAGAAGATTTATATCCGTGAGAAGATTAAGGCTTATAAGAAAGGTATCTCTCCTAGGCAAGGTATTCAGAGGATCAGTCTAGCTCATAGGAGAAGGTATACCGATATAGAGTAACATTATCAAGAGAGAGGGCTCATAAGAAAGTTATGAAGAGTAACAAACAGCAAGTCAGTAAGAAGTCTTATGGGATTAGAACCCTTTTCTTTTCTTATTTGTGCCAGTCTTTTAAACAGGGAGGTTGTTTTCTGTAGTTACTGTACTCTGCCGCCTTAGAGGTTTACTGTCTTAGGAACCCCTCTTTTAAGAGTCTAAACTCCAGAGATTTCAAACAAGTAGTATAGGCCTTGAACTCATGTATTGTCCGTACTCTGTCTTATTATTGTAGCAAGGTTTAAGAGTCAAAGTGTTATTTTCCGGTTTATATGAACCCTCGTAGAGATTTTTGTGCTTATCTTTAGTTATAAATTTCATTTCAACAATTTACTTTATTGGGTTAAAATTTCCTTCAAGCCAATGTACTAGTCTTGAGTAAAAAGAATTGTCGTAAGTCTGAGAGTATATCCTTAAACCATACTTACGAGAGTTTGAGAATCTATATTCTTTATTAGTAATATAGAATATAGAAACAAAGGGAAGTAAAAAGCTATGATTTCCCAGAACCTCTCCTATATTAATTGCCCAAAGGAGACACTCTTATTCGCGTTAGTTTTCTAACTCTCTCTTAAAAAAGAATTTTTCTCTTAATTCCAAAAGGGAATCCTCTTTATTACGGGGCGCTGGGTCTGGCAATTACTCTTACCTCGGATACACAGGAAGGGGCACAACAAGGAAATACTTTACTAATTTAACTGCGTAAGACTGCAATTTACTTTTTCATTATTAAGCAAACGGCAACAAAAAGAGTCGAGTAAAAATGTCTAAATGCGTTAAAAGCCTCGCTTTAAGGGTATTCCTATATTTAGAGGGAATCCCTGTGGACAATTACAATAGAGTTTCCAAAACAAAGTCTGTCTATAGAATCTCCTAATAAAAAGAAAAAAGCTTCTCAGAAAGCCATATATGCCCTCTCTAAACTAGAATTTATTAAGACAATAACAACGTATCAGATATAGACAGGGAGTCCCTTTAGACTAGAAATTTATCTAACAAAGCGGGTCGGTTGGAGCAATATGGTCGAGAGGATTGATTGCAGTGGGTTAGAACCCCGGGATCTTTTAATTACATTACCTTGTGCTAATACTTATTTTCAGAGGTTCTATAATAGTACTTTTTTAATACTATATACTTACTCTAGTGCTATCGGGTGTTATTTATAACGACCCTAAAGATTCCTACCAAAGTAAAGTAAATAAAAAGGACTCCTCAATAACTATATATTTTGACTTTGGGTACGCCAAGGTTTACTCCTATTTTCCTAAAAGCTCCTCCTGTTGAGTGACTAGATTAACGTACAAAATTTCGAAAAGAAGAACTTGTCCTAGACCCCCTTTTTCATACGAGTTAGTACAAAAGCTCCTTTGCGAACTCGCAGGAATCTTAACCTTGTAAACTGGATTAAAAACCACTAAAAGCAAACTTGACCTGTTATAAAAATTTTTTTTGATTAAAATAGTGGTTGTTTTATATATTATTGAAATTTAAGTAAATCCGTCGGTGTTCACAAGCCTCTATAATCCAAAAAAGTTTACTTTATCTGAAGGGCCCGGTACCGGTAAAGGTCGATCCAAGTAAAACAAAAGCCTACACTCTGCCCGTTTTGAACCTCTTAAGCAGAATACAGCGACTTCCATATGAGTAAAAAGCAACCAAATATCCTAACTTTTTTGAACTAAGAATAGAAGAATGGGAGCAACAAAACGGACCTAGTGTCAAGAAAGATAACAAGGAAAATGTTTCATTTTCAAGTGTTCCCGAACTACTCGATTTTGTAACTTTTACCTTATTATTTATATCTTACCCGGTAAAAACAAGTTCCTGTAAGGCTTTATAAAGGAGCTTCACAATTATCTTTTAATTCAAATTTCCTCGACAGAGCTCTCTATTTGCGTTGTCTCTATAATTGTAAATTGTACGGAAAAAACTAAGACGCGCAAGAGCACTTAATCAAAGAATTCTTTTTGAATTACGAGGGGCGGCTTTTTTTATCTTACTACATTTCACGGGTCTAAACGCACTAAGATATAACGTCCAGTAAAGAAAGGCAAAATTTTCCTGTCATATTTACTTTACCAGAACAGCCTTCGAAAATTTTTAATAAAGAAATTACTTAATGTATATGGTTACTGCGAGAACCCGCTATAAGGGCAATTATGTAGAAAAAGGGGTTGGGATTCATATTAACTAATTAAGACAGATTGCTATCTTATCGTGAAGCCTTAGATCCCTGCTAGTGAAATCCTAAATCAAGGACTGCTCTATTAAGAGACGCTTTAACTAAACACCAGGAGAACCCCTCAAAAGTATAGCCAATACAACGCTGTTGGTAACGATCTTTTGGCAAAGTAGAAAATCCTGCCAGAAACTCTATACAAGAAAAACCCTTATTTAGAGTTAGAGCACTACTTATCATTAAAGAAAAAGAAATGAAATATTCAAGACAAAGTACTCCATCCCTTTAGTACCAGGCATACTATATACAATATATCGCACCCAAGCTACGCGGGATATAAAAGGTATACATTTATATAATAGTAAAGTGAAAAAAGAGCTTAAAAGACTTCGTACCTACCAGCGCTACGGCTCAACAAAGGTCTACCCAAGCACCCAGTTAAATTTCACTAGGTTATGCTCAAATAAAAACGGTAACTACGTATTTCAAGTAAAGTAACCCATATATAATGCTCAAGGAGACCCCTTTTAGTTTTTTATAACTAGGAAACTTTTTGAGCATCTAAAGCAGCTGAAACTAGGCGCAACTACCCCTTTTTAAACTATACGGTATTATTCTCACTATAGAAGCTCCCATCCCATTAAGTAACCTAAAAAGTTTAGTAATATAGAACAAGACCCTAAAATAGACATACATCCCTAACAAAAAGTACATCCAAGAATTTATACGGATTGCTTTAACCTAAAAAGAAAAAAGCATTAAAAAAGGAATTCTACAGTTTAAGGAGTACTCCAAGAATTTCCTAACCCTGTTTACACTAAAAACCATACTCATGAAGAAACCGAAGCACTTTTTATTAAATTATTAAAGAGACTTCTAAGCCCTTTATGCTAAACTTACACTTAGCCTGGGAATTCGAGAACCAAAACGGGATTTGGGCAAGGGCTTCCCCTTATATTAACTAAGTTTTTCCTGCACTACTGTCCCGAAATTT
Organism: Pelargonium tetragonum; assembly: GCA_036897445.1. Lineage (NCBI taxonomy): Eukaryota > Viridiplantae > Streptophyta > Magnoliopsida > Geraniales > Geraniaceae > Pelargonium > Pelargonium tetragonum. The sequence goes on along the minus strand of JAYMTL010000067.1, from coordinate 9,177 downwards.
TAATACTATAATTTGCCAAATTTTATAAGTAAGTCTACACCCTTTTCTTTTCTGTTTTGAGTATACGCTTTGGGTTTACCTTTTTGGATAACTCTCTTTACACTACAATAGCAATGCTTCAAAACACAGATAGAGTACTGAATACAAAATAAAGAAATTTTGTTACTATTGGGATACTTTTTTAAGAGACCCCTCTTCTACTTAGATCTTACTTCTGGTAGTATAATCCCCTCCAAAACAATATCTATTATAAAACTCTTTAACCCATTAATATAGGAAACGCGTGTATCTAAGCCCTCTATTAGCTTGGTTATATCACAAGTGTAGGTAACGTAGTTAAGTTAAAAAAGTCCCTTAAAACGAGTCTTTCCTCTACTCGGTGAAGGGTTATATACCTCTGGCAAGCCCCTAAATTTAGGTGAATAGAGTAATCCGCTTTATCCGTAAGCAACCTAGTATACTATTTGAGAAGAGTTAGCAACTAAAAAAGAGGTCGAAGTTATGGGGCAGACAAGGGCCCCTTTGGATTCGTATAGTAGGTAGAAAGGATAACTTATTCCGATAGGCTTAAAGAATTTTTTGTATAAAACTACTAAATTTTTTAGATCAAAGTCTTGAATAATTTCACGGGGTCCTCCGTAAGTTTAGTTTGATTTTTCTAATTCTGCTTTTTTATTATACCTTTTGGTTTCTCTTCCTCATTATAAAATGACCTGCTATTTGCTTTACTCTTTAACTTACTGTGAGGGTTTCCTAAGTTTCGATCTCGTATGACAGAATATTTTAAAGACTTTCGCACATACGGAACGCTTTTCAGTATTATTAAATTTAATAAAGATCCGCCTGGGTTTAGGAATGAATCCTTTTAAATATGAGATCGCGTGAGCCCTTATTTCTAGGTTAGGGTTTGGAAAAGCAAGCAGCATTGCTAATCGAAGTAGAATTCCCCTTTTCTTTTATCCTCCTGTAACCGAGAACCGAGCGAGAGAAGTCTAGTTTAAATTTAAATACACTAGATTTTTAACAAATTTATACAAATTATAGTAAGCCCATTAAAGTTCAACCGAAGTCAATATTATCTAAAAGACTTAGAAAGAGATAAAAACCAGACCCTTTGTTAGTGTTATAAGTACCCCCTTACATCTTATACAGTAGATCTTGAAAGGCAAAAGCCAGAAGGAATAAGTCTTGGTGTTTCAAGTTAGAGAGTCTTAATTAGGTAAACCTTAGCTGTATTACGGAGGAGTTTCTTAACTAACAGTACTTCGTAGGCATCCATCTAAAAGAAGGTCCCCGTTGTAGAAAAGGTAAGAAAAGGGGGAAACCAGACAGGCATTTTGAGCTACTTATAAGGATCAAAAGGAATTGTCTAATAGAAGGGGAATCTAGGCAATAAGTAGGTTTTTTTCCTTATTTGGATAAATAGACTTCGGTTTTTAAACAAGGACGGGATAGAATTCTTATAAAGTAAAGAGCTAGTTACAAATCTAAAAATAGAGATTTGGGTTTTTACAATAATGAAGAAGTAAATTCAGGAGAGTTCCTTTGCTTTTCAGTTGTTAAATCGGAATCTACAGGAATTTTTTCAATCTATTAAGCGGGTTCTTACTAAGCTTAAAAAAAAGCAGCCCGCAAGAACTGAAGGAAAGGGTATCCCCGTACTTATCAACGATCTGCTCTCTTATAGAGCTTACTGACATAAAACTAAGAATAGACCGGCATAACTAAGATATATTACACAAAAGCTACAATACAACACGAGAACCCTACTTAAAAATCACGGAAGGTTTGATACTTAATTAGACTTTAAATCCCCAGAGATAGAAAAAAGGACATTTGATATGCTAGTTATTAGTAATAGGATATAAGCCTAGAGACTACCCACGGAATTCATACAGTAATAAAGCGGAATTTAAAACTAGTATTAAGTTTAGATATAGGGGTCGTTTTTTCAATTCTTTTTGTACTCTAATTAACTCTTTTAAACATGTAAATACAGAAAGCTTACATAAGCTTGCTCATAGGTATCTAAAATATTGCAAATTCACTATAAAAATATTGTGTTCGAATTTCCACTTGCACGTCACGTAGGTTTAGTTTTCCTTTTTGAGTTATGTTAATCCTGTATAGTGAACAAGTATACACTCATCTAAACACTAGATTAAGTTGTTCCGATCTCAAAAACTACCGGGGGTTTCGTATGTTCTTCCACGACCCAATCCTTCAACCTTATAAGAAAGGCTTGAGTCACTTAAATATAGAGTAGCAGCTGGAAAGAAATAGCATCAATAGGGGTTCCATTTCAAGTAGGAATATTATAATAAGATAAGAAAAAGAACCTACATCATTCTCGATACAAGATGAAATTCTCCCTTCTTTTATAATACGAAAATTACTGCAAACCACTTTGGTTTGTGCTCTGTATATATTCCCCAAAAATTTTTAGGAATAATAGGATCCTCAGTAGGGACATTTACAAGTAAAATGAAAACCTTTTTTGGTTTACGTTTCTCGAAAAACTAACTGGAAACTACAGACTTCGTTCAGAGCCTATGACTGACCTTTACTTCTTCTTATTCCGGAAAGTCCCAATGCCTGATATGAGTTAGCAATTAGAGTCCCAAAGAATTATAAGCAAGCTTACCTTCTTAAGAATCCTGGTAATTGAGGGAATTAGCCAAGATCTAAAAGTCTCCAGGGTTAAGGTTAATGTCTTCCTTTTATTTCTTTTTTTTAGAGAATCGAAAGTTAGTAATAAAGAATATAGTATGGTTTACTTTTAGTTTTTAGAAAAATTTAAGATTATTTAGAGCCTTTTATATTACCGGAAATCGGGCTAGTGCACTGGGTTTCCCTAGGCGTAATCCTATACAACAAGTGCCTTAGTATAGCTTCTACTTTAGTTAAGGATTTTGAATCCTTCTTAGGAGGTGTTGAAAAGTTAAAGTAAAGAAACTAATTCAATTCAAGAGAACCCTTTAGATAAAGATAAAGATTAGGTCCAGGTTTATTTTAATTCTAAACTTTAGGTTAAATTTAAGAGTTGGGTGGGTACAACTGGGTCGTCTATTCATACGAGGAATTCCTAAAGCTTAACATTCAGTTAAGAATTAAAGTGGAGATCAGGCTAAAGGAAAGCTCCTAGATCACGTAAATGCATTGGCTTTAGCACCTCCTTGGCGGGGACTCTTAAAATTTAGGCCCGATTTTGACCCCCGAAATTCACTTAAGAAAATCTCGAATGGTAAAGTAACTTACCGGCAGGAACAAAACCGAGTGCAAAACAGGAGACAGAACTCAGACCTAAGGAATAGGAAATATGCTTTTTGTGTAATGACCAGTCTCATACACCCTGTAATAATTTGAGAAAGTAATGGGACTTTTGCGCTTTTATAGAAGAGATACCAAACATAAGAAACCCGAAAAACTGCTAGCAAGTTTCATTTTAAGACAAGGTTTGAATCTATGGATCCATCCATCTAATAGTTTATAGTTCTTTTTTTACCAAAAACTCTAACGAATCAAAGCTAAAAGAAACAAACACTTAATTAAGGGATTCCTTTAGAGGGAAAGAGGGAATAAGCTACCAGTTGAAGTGAACAGATTCTTGGGCCTTTTCTAGAAGCTAAAACCCGTTTTATGCATAGTATAGTACTATAATTAACGCAAAGCTTATTAAACTAATTTGGATACAGGAGACAACCACAGCTAGTGCCCCCTCAACCCCCACAGATTTGTGCTACACCGAGATTCGCGAAGTAAAAACATGTATTTTATGAATCGCTTTATAATTGGCTCACAAAAAGGAAGGGCAAGGTTTTTTTAATATCCCCCCTTCGGTTTTAAAAGAGTTATAGTTCAATGAGAGGTTTTAACTGCGATCAGAAACTAGCATCAAAAAAAGCCCCCTTTTTACTGATAACAAGCGAGCACCCCCATCCTAGGACTGTTGGTGAAGCAATCCAAATTGGAGTTTTTATAGCACTAAAAAGTTTTACGGAATATTAGGTTTAAGAAGAGATTTCTTAAAGGGACTCAAGAAGCTAGCAAAGTGTGGATAGGCAAAGGCAGTTAATTGCATTTTTTAATATCTCCTTGTCTATAAAACTTCGAAATAGGAACCCTAGGAATTAGAAGAAAAAGGAGGAATCCTTTTAAGACTTTAAAAGCGCCGATTTTAGAGTATCAAGTCCTATTTTTCGAACAACATAAATTTCACCGAAAGAAACTACTGGGTTCCGTTCGAAGCTTTTCCGCGGAGGCTTTCTAGATTATTCTGTAACCCATTTCTTAGGGAAAACACTCGTATTTGGCAACTTATCTTTTACTTGGGATCGGAGAAGCTCGTTTCTTAACTTGAGAAGTCTAGGCTTTCGGGGAATATTCCGTTTTGTTCCATAGAGCAGTATAAAGGGAGGAGGGTCCTAGAAAGAAGATGAGAAACCGGGCGAATAGATCTAGTTGTGGCACTTGAATTAAGAAGTCCTGGTTGCTTCTAGAATACGAAAGGAATTGGAAGCGGAAAGTCAAATTAACAGCACATTTATATCCCTTAACTTTATAAAAACCAAACGGACGTAAACCTTACTATCAAAAATGTAAGTCTTGAAGAGTATGCAACATTGTGTGAAGTTTGTCATTTTCTATTTATGCTAGGTTAAAAAAAGGGCAATAGCTTTCACCAGGAAAGGAGACTTTTTATGTTATGGGTCCTTTTACGGCGAAGTTCAAACAAGGTTATAAAGACTTTAGGACACACTTAGCTAAGACAAGAATTTATAAAGGATCCCTGTTTAGGTTTAGCCCGGTTCCATTCAAATAAACGAATTCTAAGCTACTCAAACTTTTGAGAAACTTCGTGTATGATTTTTCTCCTTTTAGTAATCTCTTTATTAATAGGTACCGCAGGTTTTGAATAGCAAACTTCCTAAAGAGTAGAATATCGATTTAGCTTGGTTAGTGTTTTGTCGCTATTTAACAAGGCAGAGCATTAATTAGCATCACACGCGCTTGAACGAAGTCGTTGCCCTCTTTTTGCGTAAAAAATGCAATTTTGGGCTAAAACGAGCTCATCGAAATAGTTTGATGAAGCACGAAGTAGGAACTTACTTGTAGATTTGTTTTAGAGAGATCCATTTGTAATTAGCTAGGGGGTCTATAGTACTTGAATTAAAGCATTAAGATCTTTAGTATAAAAGAGCTTGTTAGTTAAGAGGTTCCCTTAGTTTAGTAATACAAGTTTCTCTTGAGCAAGGGTATTATAGATAGAAGGTAATATCTACCCAAAAAATGACTTGTGCTTCTTTTATTTGTTTTGTAGTTTTGTAGGGGTTCAAGGCTCATGCTTCACCAGGGTAGACTTTACTGAATTCTTGCTTAAATTGTTTAACCCAAACTGAGAAATGAAACTTTATTGTTAGATGTCTGACATTAGGTAACCCTTAATTAAGGGGGCGCGTCTTAACTTTAGTAGCCATTAACGAGATTAAAACTCAAGTAGCTCCTTCTTGATATTAATATTTACGGGCTGTTTGAAACCTTTTATAAGTTTAAAAAAAGAAAGATAGAGGGCCTCGTCTTGTAAGAAGTTTTTGAAGTATTAAGCGGACTACTATTTTGTTTGGACTGTGTTCACAAGCCATCAAGACTTATAAGTTACTGGGACCTCTACATTGTAAGAAGCAACTAAATGCTTTAGCTTAAAAAAGTATTCAGATCACAAGATAAAGTTTTTTTGAACCGGGTACTGCCTAGTCCCTTTTTCGTATGCATAAGTACGGATACTAGCCGCTTTTAATGTAATGATGCATCGAGAATTTGGTTGGAAAGCCCTATAGACTATGTAACTGCCAAGTAGTTTAGCTATAAAAAATGCTAGTTATCCTTGACTATACCTTTAGTACATGTAGAAGAGTTTAATAAAAACAAATTTCAGTATTTCCCTCTATGTTTTATGCGCTTAAAGGCCTTTCTTAATTTGCACCTATTAATTTAATACCAGAGCTTAGTAACTTCCTAATAGAGCCGCTTTCGTTATTGTGTATCCTATAAACTTAAGGTTTAAATAAATTAGTTTTTAATTTGAAGAGGAAGCTTCCGAAAACCCTTGCTATTTTTATAAATTCAGCCAGGCAAGTAAATGAAATTCAAATTACACTTGCTTGATATTTACTCAATGTTACTCTTCTAATAAAACTAGACACAAATGAGGTCGTACATATTAGAATACAAATAATGAACAGACACAATAACAATAGGAGAGTCTTGGCACGCTCGGTATAACGTTATTTAAAAAGTACTGCACTAAATAGCTGAGATTTTCTAAGGGATCCGGAATGCTGAGAATGTACCACAGGGTTTCCCAGGGGTGGGTGAAGGAATACTCCTAAAGGATCTCGAATATCTATTATGTTTTATTTAACTAAATTCCACTCAAAGTTTAGCAAAGAGAGCCTGCTATATTGGATAACTTAATACTCTTACTAGGTTGAAAAAAGTAGTTTTTAGTTAAAAAGTGGCGATCCCCAGAACCTACACGCGAAAATGGAGAATTGGTCTACATTAGTGTAGTGTTTCCTACAATTTTATTGAACTTCCTTATTTATGGTAGACTACTAAAATAAAAGTTTTAGACTATAAATTGCTGTATTATTTTTAGTAGAAGTCCAGCCTTAAAAAAGAGAGATTTTGTTTTAGAAGGGTTTCTTAAAGGAGCCCTTATTTAAAGGGTCGGTCATATTAAGGAGAGATTTAATCAATCGGGTATACACTTATACTTTGTTCAGCTAAAGAAAGCTAGAACTATGTTATGAATTTCTCCAATTTATATACTTTTAAAAAGGATACTTATAGTTAGCTATAATAGGTGCTTTATTAGATAGATTTTTAAAGGAGAATTCCCCGCCGGGATTGGAAGGCTTTCAAGTTGATGAGTTAGGAAATACTTACAGGTTCCACACCCTACAGCTATTGGTACTGAGACAAGGACCTGCTTTAATGAGGGAGAAGACTGGTGTGGTATATTAGTCTGGTTTAGGAGTACTTAATAGATTGACAGCTTGCTTAATGAGTTAGGGATGTTTACAGAGTATCCTAAGGTATTATAGTATATCTTATTCCCCCACCTCCACTGCTAGAGATAGATATGGAATGCTTAATAATAGACTTCAGGTTGACTTATTAGGGAATTTTCAGAGTACCCTTTTAGTTAGTTTGACTCCTTAGGTTAGGGAGATTACCAGTTTGGGGTAGCGAGTGAGTACACGGTCCTACTTAGAAGCTTCCTAGGTTTCAAAGATAGGGTTTGGAATGCTTACTTGATTGACAACCTTCACCGACTACCCTTTAGCAGCTATTGCTTTCACCGACACTGACAGAGCTACAGCTACTGTTGATATTAGAAAACCTAGCTATTGACAGGTTGACTTAGATGATTGAGTTTAGAGAAGAGTTGTTTATTAGTTAGCAAGAGATAGGTTTAAGTTTACCAGCTTAGATAGGTTAGATTGTTAGGAGAGGTTAAAGCACTGACTAAGGATGACAGGCTAGCATGGACTTTAAGTTGGTTCAAAGGTAACTAGGAATCATGCATGTAATTACCGAGGGAGGTTGTATGTCCCTAGGATTACTATGAAGTTTAGGATTGGAATTCGACAGTTAGTGAATTAGTGCATAATAAAATTGGATCCTTAATGCTTCGGGATAGATAGAACAGCTCGGTCTCTTACTTGTCGATTTATGTTCTTAGAATTTATCGACACTTGTGGCAATTTATTAGAGTCCTAGATTTTCAACGATCAACTCTAAGATTTACCCGCTTACAAGCTCCACCCAAAATCACTTAGATAAAGAGTCAGCAAATTTGTATGAAGTGTATTATAGAATTTAATGTCTTAATAGAAAAAGTGTATAAGATATATAGTATTCTGTTAGTCTTAGGTAGGTGTAGGTTAGTGTATTCTAGTAATCCTATTTAGTAAGGCAAGATTTATCTTGTGCTATGTTGCTTATCGATAAGGAGGTTAGCTTGCTTAGGGAGATTAGGAGTCAATCCTTTTTACCGGCTGAAGCGTTAGCGAGGTAATGTAATTAACTATAGAGATAGTATCCTGAGTACGTATGCATGCACTATATCTCCAACATCTTCTACCGGCCTATCGGTTTCTTTTGATTTAAGGATAGTCCTATTTGTTAGGGTTTACTAAGCTCCTTGCTTTTAATTAGTTTCAATTGAAGGTTTACCCAGTATTATAGGAACTCTTCTCATTAGACTTTCTGTAACTCAAGCTTTATCAGTATTGCTTACTTATAAAGTACCTTACTTACACCTAGAAACAGAAAAGAAAGAAGAAACTATTCTAAGAACCAAACCCTTCCATTTCCTTGCTAAAGCAAGCCAAACCCAGGTTTCCTTTAACGCTTTTGTAGATAGACTCTACTTCTTTATTCTTTAAAAAGAATAAAAGAGAACGATAGTAAAAAGTCAAAAGGGAAAGAGTTCAAAACTTTACTACAGTAAAGCGACTACTCAGATGTCTCCCTTATTGTTGGAAGTTCCACAAAAGTATGATACGCTGGAGGACTCTGCACTAACCACTCCAAAGTCTCGGAATTCTCGTCAAGAGGAGACCAAGTACTCTCCGGTTGACTCTTTCCGCTAGTCAATGTTATAGCTACCACCAAAAAGAAAAAGCAAATACCCACTACAGAGATATACGAACCAGTACTGCTAATAGCATTCCAGCCCGCATAAGCATCCGGATAATCTGGTATACGACGTGGCATACCCGCAAGGCCTAGAAAATGCATCGGAAAGAAAGTCAAATTCACTCCGAAGAAAGTAATCCAAAAATGGATTTGACCCAGGGTTTCAGGATATGCTCGGCCAAAGACCTTACCTACCCAATAGTAGAATCCTGCAAATAAAGCAAAGACCGCACCCATTGAGAGGACATAATGAAAGTGAGCAACCACATAGTAAGTATCGTGCAACGCAATATCGAGGCCCGAGTTTGATAGGACTATTCCTGTAAGGCCTCCCACAGTAAATAAAAAGATAAAACCTACGGCAAAGAGCATAGGTGTTTTATACTGGATAGACCCTCCCCACATGGTGGCGATCCAACTAAAGATCTTAATTCCAGTAGGTACAGCTATGATCATAGTAGCTGCAGTAAA
>JAYMTL010000066.1:0-100666 GCA_036897445.1 Pelargonium tetragonum | reverse complement strand
CTTTCCTAATTTTTGGGGACTGGCAAAACAAGAGGTGCGAAGCCCAACAGGAAAAACCTTAACTCTACTTCTTTTTTTCCTTATCTTTCTTACTTCATTTAATTGAAGAAAGAGATCCTATTATATAGTATGCGATTAGAACCCTTGTATTTATTTCTGCATTCTGTAGCTTAGTTACTGTCTTAGAAAGGAAAGGGTATACGAGTTGAACTCACTCCTCGTATTCTGCAGGACTCCATTAAAAAAGGATATTCATTTAAAAGTTTCCTATGCTAAAGTTAGGCTTTTCACCTCTTAAAAGGCTTATAAGGGTTGTAATTTTAACACCCGATATGTAAGCCTATTTTCTAATACATAAAAAACAAGGAGTCCTTGATAACTTTTATGTCTTGTAGAGATTTGTTAATATCAGTTTAAACTTACGCGATTTTGGTCGGGAGAGTTCTATGAAGGTTTACTTAACTGAAATCTTACTCACTAGCCGAAAGCTCTAATATAAAAAGGGAACTCCTAAAAAAGAATGAAATAAGAAAGAAGTTAGTGAGATTAGACAGACCTATGCCTTCTTTTTGCTAGTGTACTTAGGTTAAAAATGATTTGAGGAATCCAAAACTGAGGGTAAAGAAAAGTTTGGGTATTCTGCTATTTCACAGGGGGTTTAGGCTAGTCCCTTAGCGTTAGTTTAAAAATCTAAGGAAATTCTAGGGTTTTGCAAGCAAGTTAATAAGTTTTCCAAAATAGAAAAGGAGCAGCACTCTTAATGGTGTAAATAGAATATTAACAGTAGTTACTAAAACTCTTTTCAGAATCGCTTAACTAATTAGCGAAGTTATTCCAGTATGGAGTAGGTAATCTCAGTAGTTGAGGGTAGAGTAAATGAATAAGTAGAGAATCAAGTTTACATTGGGTAGGTTAAATTATAGATTTTTATCTTTTTCAAGTAAATTTCCCTCCTTTAATGTATTTACTAAGTAAGAGAGACTTTGCACTTATTAAACCAGGTCCTGGACATTTTCTTATATCTTATAAAGGTAGGATGTTTATATACAAGAGCCTGTCTAAAACCCTAATGAGCAGGGTTAAAACTTGGTAATTTAGAACTTTCACCGGAGATCTCCAGGAATTTGAGGAGTAAGAGTGAGTTTTTTGGCTTGTTCTGTAATAGTCAAGATTCTAAAAGCTCTATATCACTAAATTGATTAAAATTAAACTCCTTTTTAAGGTTCTTTCTCATTCATACTAGTTGATTGATAGGGAAGTTTTCAAAAAAGTTATATCATATCCTTAGGAGCCCCTGGGCGTATGGTTAAGCCTTGGAAAAGTTTTGAGCCTGGAGTTTCAACTTTATAAGTTTTTGATGTTCTCGAGAAATTGAGTTAAGAAACACATGGGTTTTGGATTACAAGCTTAACCTCTTTTAATAGTGAAAGGGACTCCCCATAGGAACCCCCCACTCCTGAAAAATGAGAAAGAGACACGTTCCTTTGATATAAATACAGGGATAAGCTCCAAATTTCCTGTAACCAAACGTACGAGCTCCGATAAAGTGAGCCCTAATCATCTATTAGTTTTAGCCTATGACGAAGACCTTTCCCAAGAATAGACCCAAGATATATAGAGTTTAGCAATTTCAATGAAAAACAAGTTTAGGGTAGCGCTAAAAAGGAGAATTTCCACTTTGATCTAGGAAGATTTTAAGGACTTTAATACAAAAAAGAACTATAAGAACCACGATAAGCAAGCTCGAGTAATATTCACAAGAATTTGAGCAATCTCCTTGAAAAGGGTTGCCTGCAAAATGAGGATTCATAGCTATAGAGGAAAGGAATTATAGTATATTAAACTTTAACTAAAGACACATTGACCAATAAGCAAAACTACTAGGAATCAAATAGTAAAAGTAAAGAGTTTTCGGGTCTATTCAATTATATAAAAGAAAGAGTATAGGGATTCCTGTGGGTTTTGCTGAAAAGAAGTTATAGGGAATTTTTCCGTATACGAAGCTCACAATTGGAATTAGGTAAATAGTAAACTCCGTAATAAAATGATATAGGTCCATGTCAAATTTCAAATGTTTTGAAGTACCTGCCAAAATTCCTTATTTTCAAAGATCTTCCTTCTTTTTATTAACAAAAGATCCAAGGTTCCCTATTTTTAACTACCTTTAACGAAAAGGATTCTCCAATATAGACGTCAGAGAATACTTTAGCATTATCTAACCAAGAAAATGAGGGATAGGTATTATTAAGAATATCCTCCTTATAAATTTTAAATAGACTGAAACTTTGATTACTATGTAAATATATACCGGAGCGCCAAGTTACGGGTAAAACTGTTCTGTTATCCTTCCCTTAAAAAGTCTATTTCGGATTTTTATGATATTCACTTGAACAAGTCTTTCTTATTTCTTTCATGGGTTAAAAATGGAAGATTTTTGAAACTTTATACTTAAAAAAACCCATTTCAGCATCTAAGATACTCTGACATTGTGTCCTCACTAGCAGATTTTCCTACCGTAATGTAAATACAAAAACCATTATTCCTTTAACACGACTAGAACCCAGGAGTGTCTCTTGCTTTTTTTAGCCTACCATATCTTTGATCTTGATTTATCCAACTTGATTCGAACCTTCATGCATATACTTTAGAACCTTTGTTATACCTTTATAAAAACCAAAAGCTTTTTCTTCATTATTTAAGTGATTATGATGAAATAAATTGAATCGAGTTTGACTTTTGTTTGGGATGACCTTCAACTCATAGGGGATCCCGACCGATGAACTATAACTGCAGCTAAATAGCTTTGAAGAGCGAACACTCCGGAACATCCTAAAAGCTGTATGAGGTATAAGAATATATTCTTTGTAAGTAAGATAGTAAAAAAGAAGAATCGCGGAATTATCTAATGTTATTGCATGCAGGAGGCCAGGGGTTAGTAAATTAAAAAGAATTGCATTTTTCTGTATCTGGGTAAGCATATAAACGTTGGTTATAAAAAAGAGGAGTCTAAAAAAGTTGTTAGGTTATCTGAAGACGTAGGTTACAATTCTTTAATAAAGAGTGAGTTCTTATTTTGTTTTTCCTGTTCTCTAGCGAAGTCAGTGTTAATCTAAACATAGAAATCCCAATAATTCATAGGTAGCTGTGTTTTCTAGTCTGTAAGGTAGCTTAAATAGGTACTAGATCCAGGTATTCCAAATATTACAGCACTTAGTAACGAAAGTAACTTGGTTCTTGCTTTTCCGTTTTGTTTTTTGCCAATTTGTTCTCGGAACTTTAGACTTATTTTGTAAGTAATCTTTAGACTCCTTTATAAGTATCCAAGCTGCTTTATCCTGAGAATCTATTCTGTGTTCGCTTTTATTCGCGAAATAACAATTCGCTAGATTTACTATTAAAATCTTTCTTAAGCACTTACTAATTCATTTTGTAAATTTCTAATGTCAGGTAGTCTTTCTCATACCAACCAAAGGGGGTTGTCACTAAATCTTAAACGGGGCCCGTCCAATAGAGTCATATGGGTACCGAGTAAAAAACCAAAAGGAAAAGCAAGAACCTTGTGTACTTTCTGAAAATACAAAGTCAAAGTCTTTTGTAAAGAATGCGATTCTAACTTATGATATGATACTTTATTGTTTTGGAGACATGAACCCTTGCTTAATTTTAAGTGAAAAACAACATCCGGTTATTACAAGTCTATCATTATCAAGAGTTTTAAGAGCGCAGCTAATAGAGTTTTTCTCATTACGCTTGGTCTGAGAGTGATGTTAACTTAATACACTTATAAATTTGTTATCGGCGGGACTTATTAAAGGGAGTAAACTGACTCCGTGTGCCATGAGGATCGAGTTTGGGTTTCTTATTTATTAAGTTGTACAATCTTGATCCAAATGAAAGCTTCTGTTTTACTAATGCCTTTTTCGAATTTGAATTGCTTATAGTCTTTTTAATAATATTCGTTACCTGACCCCGAAAAAGAGATAAAAAAAGAAAGTATCCTGCGTGAGATGGAGCAGTGGCTTATTTAGACTATAATTTCCTTTAGCTTCTATTTTTAAATATGAACATTAACTTTATATATTTATCGCAGGGGGCAGCCATAACTGACAATTTAAAAAAGAGTATACCCACTTAAGTGGCGACAATAAACCTTCAACCAAATAAATAAAGGTTTGTAATGAGTCATTTTGAGTTTCTTACAGGTCTTTTTACTGCTTAAGAGCAATTAGGTTCCTGCTCTCGGATTTTTGGTTTGGATGCTAGAGGACAGTTCCCTTTTAGTATCTCCTTGCGTATAGCCCTAACATACAGATTGAGCTTTATTAGACCTAGATTTCTTGAAACTGTGCTGTCTGGCTCTGGTTTTTAGGTATTTTCATTTCTTTCTTTATAGTGGAGAATCCTTGTTAGAAAGAGTTCTCGTTCTTTTTTTCTTTTTAGAAGAACGGAGAACTAACTTATAAAAAGGAATCCATTAGAACTTAAAGTAGAAACCAAAGTACGTGTATCTTGTCCAGCAGTGATATACTAAGAATTTTTTAGGGACATTTATATAAGTTAGTTGTATTCAGCAACAATAGCTAACGAGCCAGCTTTTCAAGTTTCTTTACTTTTTGTCTCGGGATTGACTTCTCTAGTAATGTAACAAAGGAAGCCCTTGTTTTGCTAAACTCTCATGTAAATAACGAAATACCCGGCCTTGTACTTGTATTATATTCTCGCAAAAAAACTTACTAGTCGTAGACTATTCAGCTGTCACTGATATAACTAAAACTCTAAAAAAGGGTTCCTCCAAGAAGAAGTCATTAGTTCCTAGGATTAGATTAGAAATATTATCTTAAAAGGCTCCCCTTTGCTATTGTCATGTGTCATGCACAATGTCTTATTTATATAGTTAGTAATTATAGTCATTTTGTCGACTATTCCCTGGGTCAGAGCGCTAAAAAGCATTAATATCTCAATCTAGCAGGATTTTTTCTATTGGTTAAAAAGAGGTAGTATATCCTTGCATTTCAAAGTTTTAGTTTGAAGCTTCGGTAAAGAAAAAGAAATTGGGGCCTACCGCAGTGACTTGCTGGGGGGTCCCTTATATATAGGCGGAAAATGAGTCAAATCTGTTATAAAAGTGTTTATTAAACAGCGTATGCCGTAGCGAACCTCTACTCTTTGTATTTAGTAAAAACTTGTTAGCATTTCAGTAGTCTTTTTAAGTCTTATAAATCTTAAACTTCTTTTCTCACCTTCACTTTTGTCCAGTTCTAACTACACTTATTCCTTTCCAAGGAGCAGCCTTTTACGGAGTTGGTCAGGCACTCATCTATCTTGTTTAAGTCCTTTCAATTTCTTTTATGAACTACTACCCACAAAGTGAAGGTAAGAGACATCCGTATGTTAAATTTCTACTCTCAAAGTACTCTAAGTAAGCGCTAAGTGGTAACTTTTATTTAATAAGTTTTTACAAGTAAGGAGGAATCCTATATGAGGGCGCCCGTCCATTGTGCGTAATTTGATACAAAAACTATCCTATGTAAACCGGTATCTAAAATGGAGTCTTCCTAAATTTATAGTGAATAGGGTAGATTGCCCTATCTTATTAAAGCAAAACCCTTATAAAATGAGAGGGAAAAGTCCCCGTTTTTAAGAACTCCAAACCGCACCAATGCCCTAGGAAACCCTTTTTTGAAATTCATGCATATAAATTGAAGTCAAACCTTATCTCGTTATACTAAAGCTCCTTTCGAATTCATGTTAGTTAGTCGGGCTCACGCTAGCTTTTATCTAGTTTTAGGGAATAAAACCGCAATATCATAGGCAGTAAAAAGCAAACAGTTTGACAAAAAGTAGGTGTAAAGCCTATAAAGGGTAACTTATTCATAAAAGAGGATTCCTTAATAAAACTTCTGAGGCGGCAGGGTCAAAAGGTAGACATTCAAATCTAAAAATATTTGAAATTGAAGTAGGGACTAAAAAAAGCAGAGTCAGTAGGCGAGCTTTTTTCTTATATCCTAAAAAGGTACTTTCTAACATAAACATATAAAATAAAAGAAACCAAAATTTTACGAAAAGTGAAACTTTTATAGTTCTTAGCCTCTATATAACTGAGACAGGGAAGTAGTACTAAGAAAAGGATTTGAATAGTTGGCAATACCTGGGTAGTTGCTAGTAATAACGTGAAAATAACTCCGTATTTTTATGATTGGAATCTAATAGCAAGATTCAAATAATGTTATACTAGAGTTAGATTATGAAAGAAAAGAAACTACATAATATGTAAGTCGAGGCTTAGACAATTCCCTTGTAGAGTTTATAAAAGAGAACCCATAAAGCATCTCTTCAGTTGGCAAAGCTCTTTACCAAATTTTCTTTGCACTGAATATCTTTTGATGACAAAGGTTCAAGTATTGAAAAGGGAATCGAGTTAGTTTGTTCCCAATTGCAGGAGATTCTGTATTTGTGGTTGTATTTTTTAAGAGGGGGCCCCTTTATTATAAAAGTTAGAAACAAATGTAATCAAAGTACTCGGATTATTCTCCACTTCTTCCTATAGTATAGGCTCTCATTTTTAGTTTGAAAGCAATAGAAGTTAGCACAAGAGGAGCACTTACTGTGATTTAGAGTTCATTCTGTATATATTGTATATTAAGGCCTCACAAAAGGGAAACTTTTAGAAAAGTCAATCAATAACGTATCTTTTCTTTCTAAGGTAATTCCTAGATTCGAAGTTTTTTGTTATTATAATCCAGTCTTAACAAAGGGGTTGCTCTAATTTCATTTAAAATGAGTCTTTTTAATAATTACCTTCAAAGTTAGGGTGCACATAGTACGTAGTCTTTTTACCCTCAGTTTAAGATAGATCTCATTTTGTATGACTTTCTTTTTTTTACCAAGTTCCGTCTACTATTACAAAACTAGAGAAAGATTCTTTTCAATTCTCCATGGCAAGAGTCTCGTGTATTTATCCAAGTACCAACACATTAATATTAGAATTTTTGTAACATTTGTAGAAAGAAGTCTTAGATATATGTTAGATCTTTCTTGGTATCAAAAGAGCATAATTTCAAATATTCACCACGGGAAAAGGAGCGCTTATTCTTAATCAAAGCAAGAGTAGACTTGAATCTGTCGATTAAGGTAAGAACAAAAAAAAGATAAAGGAAGACTTAATACATAATATATGGAGCCCTCGGAACCAAGTAACATAGTACTACGAGAGATTTAGGTCTTTTAAACGAAATCTTTCTATTTGCTATATGCCCGTCTCCTTGTTATTAAAAAGTAGCTTTAAGATTACAACAGGGTTTGAACCGGGGAGACTTGTGAATTTGTTGGTAGGCTATACCGCTTAGAATTTCTAAAAGTAAGAGTGAAAGTAACGGGAAAGAATCAGAAGAAGTTCATTTTATTAATTTATAAACTCCCATTTCTCGTAAAATACCTGTGCAATTTATTCTTTTCGTACTGTAAAATCGGTTTTAGACACAAATTAGCTATAAAACGCAAAAAATGTTTGGTTTATCAAGAATTCTTATTCCTAAGCACTTCTATATATCTAATCTAGTATAATGTTGCTCTTTATTTTGCATAGAAGATCTTTTTTTAGTTGAAGAGTTCTAATTTCTACCAGAAAAACCTTTTTAGTAAGGGACACACATGAAAGTCATACCCCATATACTCAAGGATACCGGATTAGTATGCTTTTTTGTAAAATTGGTTAGATTAAAAAGGAAGGATTTGATGAAGGGGTTTAATTGCTTATGTTATTATGCTATCTGGTTTATAGTCTTTTCTATAACAAATGGGGAGTAAGCAGCGTTACCTGTCAATCATTCTGTTCAAGCTTACAAGCTATGCTATGAAAAAGTCAAGGGCCTCTAAAGTATATAGTTACTATAACTATTTCATCTTCTTTCTTAAATTGCTTGAAGATTAATGGGGCTGCGACCAGGAATTCCTAATAAAAAAAAATATATATAATACCAAGAATCCTTAAGGTAAATACAGGTTTTTAGTATAAAGCATTTTATCCACTACTCCTATCTTCTCTAACGATAAACAAATATGGCAGTGAGGTAATAGATTAAGATTAATTAAACCCGGACTTCCTCTAACTCTAATACAACTACTCTAATACTCTAATTAGAAAAATCCCTTCCTATTTCCTACTCATTATACTTAAGAAACCGACTCTTCCTATATTCCATAACTGACTACTAGGAGGACTCCTACAAACCGTTATAGATAGAATACGCTACAAACAGCAGGAATCCCTTTACTAGCTTACCTACCTATAGCCCTAAATATCCCTAATGCCTCCCTTACTTCTACTTACTTGCCTTACTACCTCTCTGACCAGTCCAGGTCAAGCTCCTTCTACTGTTTCTTTCTAGTCCTATACTACTACTACTATTGCTAAGAAACCTAAGAAAAAGACAGAATATAAAGAGGAAGACAAGTTCAAGCAAACAGTCCCAAAACCTCTATCTAGAACTAGAATGTCATATCCGCTTTTTGGGTTGTAAGTCGACCCGATTTCAGAGCCCTTTCTAATTATTCTAATTCTGTTTCATCCCTTTCCATTAATGGCACCAAGAAACCTGCTAACTGAAAACAGGCTGAGAAAGTGCTTAGCCCAAGCCCCTTTCCTTGATATAAATAAGACTTTCTATTTCATATTTGAAAGCAAAATGGAGATTCCTTCTTATTGATTATTGAACCTCTCAGTTTGTCAGTTCCTATTTAGTATAAAAGGACCCCTTTCTGCTTTACCCCTCAAACTTTTTCTTATTGACCGATCTAGGAAAAAACCCTATCTCCTACTACTGAAACTAGAATTCTTCCTCTAAAGGGATTCTAAAACCTTACTAAACTAAGAGCTTTCTTATGTATCTGTTCTTCTTACTTAAAAGCTATACGCTTCAGAATACCTCTTTTTGTTTTTCTTAAGACTCAATTCGAAACCTTATAGAAAAAGGCTCCTACAAATACAAAACTGACTTTTGCTTCAACTTCTTCCTTAAAATCTTAGCGGAACAAAAAGATAAAAAATCTCTCAATAAAAACCTAAAGTACGTAAACAAAGTGTTATCACACAAGAAAAGGTCCCAAAAAATGGCTTTTTAATTTATAACCGAGTATGAACCCTATATTATGGTTTTGGGAAAGGTCTATCTAATACTAATAGCATTTTTCAGTTTGTACTAGATACTTTTTTCTGCATTTACCAAGCTATAAGGACAGCTCTGTTATTAAGAGAATTTTGACTAAAAAGAAAAAGAATTAAAGTAAATAGTTTGCATTTATTTACGAGAATACTTTGTCTATATTGTAAGTCAAATTCTTAAGTCTTAAGAAAAACTATCCAGTAGATATAGGTTTTAGGTATGCTCTGGGTTTTAAAATAAAAGTTTCTTTTTGGGATTCTTCCCTATATATATATTCTTAAAAAAAGAGATAGTTATATAACAGGGTTTAAAAGCACTAGAAAGTCTAAAAGTTACCAACATTGACAGACAACTGAGCTTTTTACTTTTTGTAGGGGAATTCCTTATAAGAAAGGAAGAAATAGGGATTACCGATAATTGAAGGAGACACTGGTGTATTAAGAGAAGCTTTTATGTTTTCATGTAATAAAAGTCCCTGCAAAAACCTACCCTTTGTCGTCTTTCTTACCAGTATAAAAGCTCCCCGGTTTCCTGCTATAAAGAAGAGTACGCAGTCCGTTTACAGGGTATCTCGAGGTACTAGATATCTTTGACTTTCTCTGCTAGGTATGAATATAAAGGGTAATTTTGAAGTTTTGCTCTACCACTAAAAAGAAAGAAATGTAATTGGAGTTATAAGGGCTTTGAAGGGGACTCTTTACTTACTTTTCTTGTAGTAAGAAACTTATTTCACAAACACTGGACAGTTTTCCAGTATTATACCTTGCTCTATTACCAGGAATGAAATCCTAGGGGGAATCCCTTTTTTATAGCAAATTCCTGAATGAGGAACCCTTTATTATACTTCATCCTTAAAAGTACTTTTATAAGGAATGAAAACTCTAAACTCTAAAAAGAAAAGCAAGAAGACAAAGCTAGACTATAAAGAAGACCTCTTTCTTTTTTCTTTTTCTACTAAAATACTCGTAAAATGCGCTATTATAAAAAACGAAGTACTCATCTTAATTAAACCTTAAAAACATAGTTTCAAGCCCTGCAAGCAAAATGGCGCATAAGCTCGCTAGAGCCGGTTTTTATCTACTTTTATTATTGCAACTTATTTATCTATATATGGCTACGGGTAGAACCTACTTATTATTAAGCCTTCTGTACTTCTCGTACACTAGGGTTGGGATCCAAAAAGAGGTGGATTCGTGTTTCTTATCTATAGAAATAAAAACAGCAGTGGGTATAATCTAAAGATTTCCTTAATCCCTTTTGACTGTGGCATAGCTTTTCTGATAAGCATGTCCCATAGACCGGCAATACGATGAATGACAAAAATCTTATTACCTTATTAAATCCTAGAATAACTCCTTTTGTTAATAAATCAGAAACTTAGAGTAGTCGTAGCTTACTCAAATTTGGGTCTTAAAATAAAGAGCTCTAGCTCCTTTATACCTAGATAACAGAGGGCTCATTTCATTTATATATAAGTATTTACCTAATTTTCTAATCTAGTTAAAAAGAAATATATACAAGGAATCAAACCCTTTTCCACCGATTAACTCGCATAAAGCATCCTATTAAAAGGAAAGTTTCCAAAAAAGGAGCCCTTTATAAACTTTAGAACCCTTGGTAGTGGTAAAAAGACATTTGGACTTACGAAACTAAAATCTTTTTTGTTCCTCTTCTTTATAAGGAGTCTTCCCGGGGGTCCTTATAACCTTTAATATCAACGAAAAAAGTAAATAGATGCCTTTATATATAAATAAAGCTGCAAGTTCTACTCCTCTAAAAGAATATCAGTGATAATCAGATTTTTTATATCATAAAAAGGAAAGAACCTCCCTCGAGCACGGGGCAGGAGATTTTTGAATACCCAAAATTCAGTGCCAAAGTTAAGAGGTTGTTTAAAAGATACCTGAAATTAGCTGAAAGTTAATGGTAAATTCGTGAATAAAACCCTATCTACAAGAGAAGTATAACCGATGTCATAGTGGTAAATTTATATAAAATAGGTCAATGCACCACATCACAATAGAGTATTCCAACCGAAGTAACCCGCCATTTACGATATCCTATATGGATCAGGATAGTAAAAATTTTGGTCTAAGAGCTATTTTTTCTCTACAAGTTAACACTTTTTCGAAGCCTCCCCTTTTTAAATGTTCATACATACCTCTTAATGAAAAAAAGTCCTAGGGTTAGTTATTAAATAAAGCTTAACGTAACTGAGAGTTGACTTTAATACTACAAGAAGGACCCTGTGCTCTTAGATAAATAAACCTGCTTAGCTTAATACTTCACTTCAGTGGCTTTAATAAAAAATTCTAAGTCTGAGTAAGTATTTCCCTAGGAAACGGATCAAATATCAAGATTCTTCTTTTTTGAGAACTTAAACTTATTTCGTTCTGTAATAATATAATAAGTGGAGAGATATCTAGTGCCCTACTTTAAGCTAATCTTAGCTTAATCAACAAGGGACTTCGTGGACTTAATTAACACTACTCTATTAAAGAAATTAAGAGATTCTAGCAGTAAAGTTTCCTTGTCTAAATGAAGTGAGATTTTCTTTCTATTTTTTTTTTCTAAAAAAGAATTCAGGACCAGAGAACTCTTCAATAAAAAGGAATTTAAAGCGCCACTACACTATATAAAAAATCCACTTTATAATATAGAGGGCTCTTTTAATAACCCTTATACTTATAGAAGTAGAACTTTATTGACGTAGGCATAAAAGCTTCTCTTTCCGTAGAAGATTGAGTTTCCCGAATTTTGTGCTATTAAAGGTACTGAAGTTTGGTTTGCTAAAACTTTTGGATCAAAGGGGCTTCTTGTCTCCCTTAAACTTAAAGTAGATTGAGTAGATTGATTTGCTTTTTTCCTTAAATTGGACAATCTGGCTATTATCAAGTCTTTTTATTCCACTTCAAAGTTATAATATATAATAAGGAGTTACATTCCCTAGGTCTCCAGATTAACTTGATTGAGTCTTTCTTTACTATGAGCCGCGATCTTTTAATAAAAACTGCCTTGGTTAGGGATCTAACTTAGGAGCCGCCTCCATATACTACCCTATACTATATGTGTGCGTGTACTTTATTAAATTATTAAGATGGCTTTGTTATAGCTTTCTAAAAACTTAACTTAGTTCGTTTTACTTGTGAGAACCCCTTTGTTGTCTCTTACTAGTTCTTTTATAAATTTAGTATATAGTATAAACGGGAATTCCATAACTAAAGAAGGGTTTTGACTTTTGATTTTATAATTATGAAAAGAGAATTGACTGCACTAGGTATTCTAAGTGGCAGTAGATTCATTTAGGTTTATATCCTTTTTAGAGGATATTCATATAAAGATATAAAGGTTTTCTTTTGCTTTCGTGTGTTCTTTACTCTCCTGCACCTCAAGAGCAAGTTACATTTTTAGAGTAAGATTTACAAGGGCAAGGCTCGTAGTATTATCAAGACAGGTACAATATGGGAAGTTTCTCCCGTTGTGGAGGCTTTTTAATTCACTGATCAAGGATTTTGGTTGTAGTACTTTTACAGAGCTGGGAGTTCTAAACTCACTAAGTTAGGGCACTCCTTTAAGCTTTAGGGGAAGCTAGATTTTTAGAAGAGTTTCCCGGTAGCTTTTTAGTATTCCAGAATAAGGTAGGTTCCCTGTTAATTTCAGGTTCAGGGTATTCAAGGACAAGGCTTTTTAGGATTATGTAGTAAATATTGACTCCAACAGCCTAAAGATAAAGAGACCTCTTGTGGTTTAAGCTATTCTAGGGAAGAACTTTTGCATTATTCAAATCAATAGGAATTCCTTTAAAACTCAAACTCTTTATAACATTTAGTAATATAGTTTGAGTTTTTAGTAAAGGTAATTTTCTTGCTCAAAAGAGTAAAGGTCTCCTTTTTAGGATGGGTTTCAAGAGCCTTTCAATTCTTATAAGTAAGTTTTATCGAGATATATTAGGCTCTTGTACAGTCAAATGCTAATCTTAGGAACACATCTTAAGACTCCTTAATTTCTTGTTTATTCCTTGAATGTTTTTAACCACAATATGGAAACAGAGTAAGACTTAGTTTCTAAAGCCATAAAAATTCTTCTAAACCTTCATGCCTTTCTTATAAGCTATACTCGCTTCGCGCGACCCTACTAAAGTCCCCTAAATCCCGAGGGATCCTTTTCCGAGTATAATTTACAAGACTCTAAAATTTTTTGAATTTAGTCCTACCGTTGTTTTAGATAAACTCGAAAAAATGTCACTTCTACTTGTGTTTTTTAGGCTATAAACTTTTCCATAGCACTAAGATTAGAAGTGAAGTAATCCGTGTCGAAAGTGAATCTAAAAAGAAGCAGCGTAATAAAATTTTTGAATACGGGTGTAGTACTTGTACTCCTCAGGTTGTATTATACGATAAAGCGGGAAGTCTAAAGGTCTTTAGTTATAGAGTCTGACCCAAAACTTAAAAACTGAAATTCCCTACTCTTGACTCTTGTTTGCTTTCTCTACTCTGTACCAAAAAAGGCTATTTCACAATATACATGAGTCTTTCTTCCTTTCTTGGTACTCAAGGTTTACCAAAACTCCAAATAAAGGATAAGTCGCAAAGGTAATATAAAAAAAAGTGAGCAAGTTGTTAGGTCGCTGGTATTTTTATGCCAAAAAGCTGCTCCAATAGCTTTACGAGTTAAAGGCCCCGTTGAAAGAGTAAATCCGTAAATATATTATAATCACTCATTTAGGATACTCGGGGTTTGATACTATAATAAATAAACAACACCCCTTGACAAGGACATTTTAAAGTCTTTTTTACTCCGTTTGAGAATTTCGAAAAAAACCTACAAACACGATAAAAATTTTACTTAAAAGTCTCTTTTAAGAGGACTCAATCTAATTTTGTACTCAAGTATAAATAAAGAACTTATGTAGTATTTAAATCCTAAGGGGATATGAAATCACGCTGTAAGTTATACAAAAAAGATTAAGAACCCGTAGGGGAAATTCGAAATCTAGCGTACTTTTGGGCTTGGAACCTTTTTGCTGCTGGTATAGAGTCTCTTACCCTTGAATAGTAGGAACCCGAAAAGGAAAAAAAGTAAAGAAAGAGGGATATCTAGTACTGTGTTAACTGGCGCAGTCCTTCTAAAAAGAAATTTCTATTATCTTCAGTAGTTTTACTTACTCAGATAAGATATTTCACTCTACTGTACTGTATTTCGGGTTCAAGGGCTAACTTTAATAGGAGGCTTAAACCTTTTTAGGGAAGTAGTTACTAACTATGAATATGAATTAGAATATACTTCTTTATACATCCAGTTATTAAAAAACAAAGGAGCCTCTGTAGCTTGTTTACCCAGGGTGAAGAGTAAAAAGTAAATCTCTGGGAACCCCTTTTATATCTTGTCTTGTAAAAAAGGGACTCTTTTTAGATAGATTTAGATAAAGTAAATTACTCAAGGCAAAACCTTCGTAACTCAAGATTCTGGTAGCAAAAGATAATTCGTTAACCAGGAAAAATTCAGTGTCAAATCTCTGTTACGGACTATATATATATATTTTTTTTACCAAGTTGAACTAATAGATAATTTTGTATCCTTCTCCAAGGCAAAGGGCACTTGGCTTGGTTTTTACTCAAAAAGTTTCGAGATTGTACTATTTGATTCGAACTCCTGCTTTGGTAAATAAAGGATGCGTGCTTTAACCCATATAAACCCTAGAAGATGTTCCTGGACTAACTAAGGGATTAAACCTAATACAGAAATGCTTAGAATAAACTAGTAAGAGAAGGAGCTAGTGACGAACGCGAGCGGGTTTGGCAGTCTAAAAAAAGATTGACGAGCGATAAAGATTTAAAAGTTTGGGAATACTTGGGCAAGAAGTAAGGTGAGATTTTAGCTCTACATTTCGGGCAATTAAAAAAAATGACTCTTAGTATTCTACTATATAGGTCCCAGGAAACCTGGAGTACTGTTGGTCAATAGGTTTAGGGCCCTGTGTAAGTGAATTTGTTAGCTATTCAAATGGGTAATTAGTCTAGGCGTAGGGAATTCTTAATCGAGGAGTCAAGTCTTGCATACTTCCTCGCCAAGCTAACGGGGTAATTAAATATAGGAAATTCGAAAAGCATAGACAGGTTTTTGTAAGACTTCTTAGTTACAGTCCTTTGAAAAGATTAAACTACAGGAGCTTAGGTAGATTAGGAAGTTAAAAGCTTTTCCTTTCCTTGGTAGAGTTTTATAGAATATAAAAACCGGCTATGGGGGCTTGCAAATAATACTCACTGCAAATTATCGGTACCAGAAGGGAATTTATTTAAACGAATATTAAAAACTGGGCTTTCTGCGAGTGCGGAAAAAAAAGAAAAAAAAAAGATAGCAGCGGGAAATCTAGCTCAATTCAAAGTACTTTAAAAAATATTGAAGAGCAAATTCCTAATTAACTTAGAGCTTCCGTATCCCTATAAAAGTTAGCTCTCAAGTACCACTCAGTACTCCCTAAAAAAAGCACCCGTTGGCAATTCAAAGGGATAAGCTAACTTTTGGATCTTTTGTATATAAAGTACTCTTTATCAATCACCGATTTAATTGTGATACGTTCGCAGACTTATACACCTTAGTTAACAATTGCCTATAAAAACGAGTAGAGTCTTCCAAGAAAGCTTGTACTTTTCGACTGACTAAAAGGGAGTCTCTAGGTATACCTTAAAGCCTGCTAAATCTTTCCACTTCTTAGATCTAAAAATT
Organism: Pelargonium tetragonum; assembly: GCA_036897445.1. Taxonomy (NCBI): domain Eukaryota; kingdom Viridiplantae; phylum Streptophyta; class Magnoliopsida; order Geraniales; family Geraniaceae; genus Pelargonium; species Pelargonium tetragonum. Next base: position 84,779 of record JAYMTL010000066.1, on the reverse strand, counting down.
GCTGCGATAAATGCACTTAAGAATTTGAGCAATTCTTGCTGGAGCAACCACACACACACGAAAAACCTTTTTAGTATATGAGTATAGGATAAATAAAGTTAAGAGGGCTCTCTCTCTTTTTAGACTAGACAGAGTACAAAATACATTAGCTACAAGAGGTAACACTTCTAAGACTAAGAATAACTTGAAAGAGTGCAGAGTACTAGTTTCTTTTTATAAGGTAAAACAATGCTGGATACTCTATTTTAGGGCCCTCTAGTTCTATCTGATTCCTCTTATAATCCTAAAACTACTATAATGATAATGAGGGAACTCCCGCAGTTTCATATGTTTCAAAAAGAGTACTTCGGAACTAAAAAAAAGTATACCTATCGACTACAATCCAGCAACTCTTTAAATTAAATTTATGGCCAGAGATTCTTCAAGTGTGATTTTTTTATAAGGCTGGGTTCTTTACCTTTTTTATAGTTTCGAAAAGTACGAAGGTGAGTAAGCAGGAGCAGAAAATAGAGTAAACAGGGTATTCAAATCCAAGAAAGGTTTGTTTGAGGCCGGAGTGCTAAGAATCGGAATCATAGAAGTAAGAGGAATCCCCCTTAATTTCCCGGGGATGGGGACTTGAGTCAGTCAGTATTCCATATAAAGCTGTTATTTATGTTCTAACAAATATTCAATCTTTCAGTGAGGGGAAGAGAGACTCCTTACTCGTGTAAGATAAGAATCATATAGGACCTCGGCAAGTATCTAACACAACTAGAAAGGATTTCATTTCTATTTTATCAGTATTTTAAAGAAACCCGTTGTAAGACTTGAGTAGTACACCTTGGGTTAAGGAAATCTCTATCAGATAGCTTGTATATAATTTATGGCTTTTGAGAAAGAGTAATTAAAGAGAGTCTAAATAAGTAGCAATCTCCCTTGTTTTTATTAGAAATACCACTCTGCAACCAAAGATCAAAACTCACTAGGAATAAGAGTCCAAGAAGTCCCCTGCTTTTTTTGTATATGCATTAAGCTGTACCTACCCCTATTTTAACCAGACCCTTGATTGACTAAGCATTACATGGTATATATTTCCTACTTTTAACGTTATTCAGATATGCCTTTTCGTGGAATTTCGAATAAAGGACTCTTAGGTAAGCCCCGAATAGGATGGGTTATAACCAAAAGACCCTACGAGCGCTCTTACTCTTTCTCTCTATCTTATTTATAGACAAGGGACCCTTCGTTATTGACAAGATGCCAAGTACAAAGGGCCACAAGGAAGTGTAGATGTTAAAGAAAATTTTAATAGTTATTAATTTATATAAAAAGAAGTCAAAAACAGGATACATAAAAGGCCTTTCTCGAAAGTCTTGTAACAAATACTAGATTTGAGAACCTTTGCATCCAAGATTACTATGATATACTCTTAAAATAAGACTTCATTTTTGACAAAAATCTTTCTTTATGACAATTTTCGGGGTTTGTAAAAGAAAGGATTTATTGCCTCCGGTAGGAGGAAACTGAAAGTAGCTTAAGCAGGAACTAAGAATCTAATGGAGGAAGGGTCCTGATATTCCTTTTTTCTTTCGAGTAAATCCCCCAAGATACACCCTCTTATGAAGTTTTGCCTCTATTTCAATTTAAGTAACAAAAAAGAGTATTCCACAAAAGGCCATAAACCCTTCCTAAAAGGGCTCTTTTAACTCAACTCCACTTTTTCAAGAGTTTGGGTTAATAGAATTTGACTCCTTGTAATGTAAGACTTTAGTCTAGCTTATACGCCTAGGTTTTTCCTTTTTTGTAATAGAGATAGCATAAAACAGGGTTCTGTCTCGTACTTAACAGTGCAGACTTAATTTGGGGAATGGTAGATAGAGATTTCTTTTTATTTTGAAATTTTGCAAAACTTTAGGATCTCCGATTAAGGAATCGGCAAGCTCAATCTGGTTACTATTTATTAGAGTTCTAGATAGTAGTATATACACTAAAGGGAACATCCCTTGTAGAACTATCTTGGTATTCAAAAGACTCTAGCCAACTTTAAAAGAACTAGGTTTTGACTTGACTAGTTTAGTATTCTTTATCAAATTTTATATAGAATTCTGCATGCAACCTTGAATTAGAAAAGAAAGACGAGAGACAAAACATTTAAAGAATGAAAGAACTTCTATAAATCACTCCTTTTTCATTCCTATGTATCCCTACCATAGCTTTCTTCTTAGCCTGGGTAACTGCTATACTTTATGCATTTCTTGTAGTTAGTACACTTCCTTTCCTTACTTAGAAAATAGAAGACTGAAACCGAAACTAAATTAAGTATAACTATCTTAAAAAAAGATTAGGAACAGCCTTAAATAAAAAATCCCCAGAGAAGCTTTTCATTTCACTAGAGTTACTCTAGTTAGTAGGTGCGCAGTACTCCCCCTCCCCCATGTAAACCAAACTTTCAATTTAAAGAAGTACGAGAATTTCTTTTTTGTTACGTGATAGCACCTTTAGGCTCAAAATAAAATTGAGTTTTTATGAATCATCCTGGTAAACTCTGCAGGCCGATTATAACAAGAGACTGAAAAGTGTGATTTTAGCAACCAACTCGTTCTAGAGTTAATGCCTACAAGCTTACTATATTTTTCAAAATAGAGTTTGACAGATCTAAGGAATTCTCCTTATTAGAGCTAAAGGGATTTCTGGTTCTATCACCGTTCTTTTCTTTTAGTTAGACTTATAAAGTTCTGCATGAAAGATTTTTATATAAGGTAAAATAACTTGTGGAGTAAAAAAAGATACCTTTCTAAGAAGAATTAGAGACTACGTCTAAATCCTGAGTTTTTACAAGATACGAAAAGTCCCGGTATAATATAAATAAGGACTGGCATACGCTTTAACTGCGAGACTAGACACTATAACTTTTACCAGGTTTTTCTATTGAAGTTGCTACGAACCTCGCTTTATTTATGCTCCTTGACCTACCCTACCTTGTGACTTATCGGGGGACTCTCTTTCTAAAAAACTCATTTAGCATGCATAAAAAGAAGGGTATCTCCTTTTATCTTTTTCATTTTTCACATTTTAGTAATTTAGACTACCTGTAAAAGTTGCATAGATAAAGACCCTTAAAGGTATAATTTAGAAAGCAGCTTCTTTATAATAAGAATCTTACCTACCTCTATCTGGTACTCTTTTTGGTTTTTTGTTCTAAAGCGAAGCTCCTCTATTCTTTTTTATTAACTAGGTGCCTAGACTCTATGGCTTTTTAGTCTATATGTATAAAAAACCTTTGTAAGCATAGTGTAGTCATTTTTTTTAGGAGTAGAAATTCCGGGAGTTTGATTTTGAGGGATCCCTCGGGAAGTGATAACTGTCACTAAACTAATAGGAATATACATTCTTAGTTTTGGGCCCCGGTGTAATAAAGGACCCCCTTCTGAATCTTTTGAGGGATTGTACTAAAAAAAAGAGACATAATTTAAGAGATGAATAGATTAGAGTTTCTAGTTTTTGTCGTGAGAGTATGCTAATTTCGGTTGGATAAGTAACAAGATTTCGTGTAAATTACTTAGTGCTTTTTACTTTTTTGGAATTTCCTATTACTTGGGTACTTGTTAAATAGAGGAGGATCCTGTATACTTATTACTAAAAGGGATTTCCTTTATTAGTAAGTAATTTTACGACAAGTCTTTGTGGGATGTAGGCTTGGGTTTTATTTTGAAATTAGAAGCGTTTTCTAGGAAGGTAGTTGTTGCTACTTTATTTGCTAAATACAAGTATAAAAGCTTATAAAGACGTTAAAACTCTTATTAAAAAAAAGCTAATAGATACTTTATTGATGAGACTTCTTCTATGCTGTTTTTGTTTTTTCTAGTAGTTTCAGTAAAAGTCGTTGCTGCTAAATTTAATATAGGACATCGTCTTTCAAATAGGGCTAAGATCGCCCGCGGAAACTTTGCACTTGTTTTGCTTAATAGAAACAAAGAAAGAAAAGGATATCTAGGATTACTTACCGGGTTTCCTTAGACTCTAAAGTGTAGCTACTGTAGTTAAAAGTATGAGTACTAAGAATAAAAGAGGACTCGAATCTTTTCAAAGGGTATCCCCTCATAGTTTTTCCTTGAATTTAGGGATTTAAGAAAACTTAGCGAAAAAAGAAAAGTAGAGGAGTAAAGTAAAAGATAATTTGGATATTTTATCAAAAACTCTTGACTCAAGTTTCTTAGTAAATTGTATTCTTAAAAAAAAGTAAATCAAGTCATAACATGTCATCAAAAAAAGAGGTAACTAAAGCCCTCTTTTTGCTTAAGGAGAATGCTTTTTTACGACCTAAATATTCTAGACTCTGGGGTCATTTTTATTTTGAAGACTTTTCGTTTCATAAGTATAGAGTAACAACCAGAGTTTGCCAAGGTTTGGAGGGGCTGGCTTTTACTCCTTAATAAAAAAGAAGAAATTAGGGCACCCGATACTAGATTCTTTTAGACGATTTCTTTCGGAAATCCATTTCTATTTTTCGTGAGTCCCCAAGCTTATAACTGAGGGATCCTACTGAAAAGGAAAGATAAGAGAAAGCTTGTTCTGACTTCTAAACTCGCAAAATTATGTTAAGAAAGTTACACCAAACAAAAAGGTATTCAATTCTTTATTACTTAGTAGTAGACCCGCCAATTATGCCTTATTCCGGACAATGACAATATAACCCAGGAAAGACTCAATCTATAACTAAGAATATTAGAGCCAACAAACACAAGATATAGATAAATCACATGTTACGTAATCCAAGAGAGGGTAACCTGAATAGACAGATTGAAAAGAATCCCCATTGACCTTAAGCTAAAGAATTCTCAGTTAAAAAGTGTTTATCCTCGAGTCCTTGTTAAAGTATTGGAGTACAATGAAAACCCAAACCCTATTGGAAGAGCTGCTTAAAAAAAGGAATGCAAAAAAATTTAAGGAGTTAAGCTTGAAAGTTTAACAGGAATTAGAATTAGGACCCTATTTTATAGAGCTCCACGAACTTTTCTTCCTTTGTTGTAGAACTTGTAAAAGGGCTCCCCATTCAGTAGAGTTTGCATTTATTTAGAGTTTTAGACTGAGAACCCCTTCTATATCTCTCAAAAGTGGTTTTACGCTCTAGTTCTTCCTTTAGTGTCTTCGTTGAGAAAGATTTTTCTCAATGAATCCTTATTAGTATAGAAAAAATACCAAAACCAACCTTACTTTCGGAACGGAAACCCCTTTTATGTACTACTAGTTAAGGAGGCTTTGAGTAATTTAGAAAAGCTGCGTTGTAGCATCAGGGTTCAGCTAAATCCTAAAATACCCAGGGTTTTTATAAGGCCCTTCCAAGAGTCCCACAGTGTACTTTTTGGTCCTAAAAGCAAAAAGGAATAGGCCCTTTTTCTATAATCTAAGGTAAACCTTAACCGGCAAACCCGGGCAAAAGAGGGAAGCCTCTATTAGCAAGTCGAACTACCTAAAAAACTTAACTTAGATTCAATCTACAAGTCAATTTCCGTTTTTAATACCAGAAATTGTGAAGTATCTAAATTAGCAGATTAAGCTTATTTATAGGAAAGGCTACGACCTGGCTCTTGTCTTTTTCTATTTCTAACTGACACCTAGCTCAGATTTTTAGGAAAGAGCCTACCTGTTATCTATTCTATAGTAATTGGAAAGGCAAGGCTAGGAAGAGGGAGTCAGTCAAAAGGAACTTTAATACAAATATTAATCAGTATTCTTAACTAGAGTTTCTTCTTGATACCGCTTAGGATACTCCAGGACTACACTCGTTGAAGTTTTTTCTAATGAAAGAACCGGATTATAAAGTAACAGAACATGTAAATAGTTCAAAAGAATTCTATAAAGAAACTACCCTTGAAGTAGAAAGGCTTAAACTTAGTACTTAAAGTAAAAACAATATCTGCGCTTAAGGCTTTTTATGGGATTCTAACATTTGATTTCAGAAATTAGTATACCACAATCCTCTTTAGTTAGAAGAAAGTGCTAAATAAATTACCCTATTCTACACGGATCTCCCTGAAATAGTATCTAATAAACAAAGTTTCGGTATCTACCGACCTCTATAACAACTAACGACAAAGTTTATCAGCTTGCGGAAGGTTCAATTTAGTTCTAATTACTGACTTCATTCTGACTGAGAATTTTAAGAAGGCGAGCCGTTTCAACTTTTGCTAAACGAATCTACTGACAATCACTATAAGAAGGTTTACTAGATTTGAAGAACACGCGGGCTCTTTTTTACTCTTTTGATAGTAGGAAACCCCGGGGTCCTAGTATATACCTCTTTTTCATGCCCATTCTAAGTTTTTTGTCCTAAGAAACGGGTGCACAGAGGTTCTCTTACTTTCTTTCTTTGGCGAGAGTAAAGCGCCCCTTTTAGATTTATAATGCGTTAAAATGCAGATTTAGTACGATTTTTTTATCTTATATCGGCCCTAGTTTTTGTGCTATAAGAACCCAGATCCTTAGGGGCTCTAAGATCTTTTATACTTTATTTACTTTTTAATTAAAAAAAAGGAAACTAGACCTGAGTGTTTGCTCCTGTGATATGATATCTTTTTTTTTTACAAATAAATGCCCTACTCGAATTGACTACCTCTATGTAGGCCTCAATTGCCTGTAAGTACAAAGCAGTAGTTCAGACCCGAATTTTCGTATTTTATCCAAAAGAGTTGTCACTGATTACTTTATTGTACGTCGAAAAATGAATAGGGAGTTTTAGCCGTATAAGTTACTAAAAAGAAAAACGAGGATTACCGTGTATTATGTAGTTTTTTTCGTTAAACTCCTAACTAAAGGAGTATTTTACAGTTATATTTGTGAGTGAGAGATCTCCGATTCACTTAACACTTAAGATGAGTCTTAGCTTTAGCGAGGCTCGGGATAGCACATCAATTTTATAGGCTCTAAAACTCGTAACAAACTTAAGAAGTAAAAAAAAGTACTTAGTCAAGCTATTTACAATGGATTTCCTGTCCTCCATTGAAAGTGGGCGCCCTGTATTACAGATAAGCGGTAGGGTACTTATTCATGGATACGGCATTTAAGGGTTCAAAAACGACTTTATTCTAATCTAAAGTCGACTAGCTTAAAAAAATGACTACGGGTTACCTTAATAAAGGAAACCTGATAACTCAAGCAAAGGAAGGCTCCGGATCCTCTTTTGCACCGGCTTCCTCGATATAAGATAGGAGTCCTTTTCTAGTTGTATAGCTTTTTTTTTATCTGGACCTGTCTACTTCTTTCTTTTATATTCCTATCATAAAAAGTAGGATCTAATCTCTAAGAAGCCCACGGAACAAGACATTAAAAAAGGGGTTCTTGCTTTCAGTATAGGGACCCACTTTTATGAATTTATGAATGCCCGAAATCAAAATATCTTTTTATGAATAGGAGTGATTTTATTAATACTAATAGGTTTACAAGGACATTTTTCTTTTTAAGTGGGTACTAAATACTAAAGTAAAGGCATTTTTTGTGCTAATCTTTTTAAAAAAGAAAGGTATCGAAGATAAAATTACCGGTAACCTTATTTATCTATTTTTCAAGAACTCAAGGAAGATTTAGTCAAACTAGTAGTTAGGTTTAGTGGTAGAAAGAGGCCCTAGTAACACGGAAGACTTGAATGTATAGGGGGCCAGTAATAGGATAAGGCTTTGCTAAACCTTTCGAGCCTATCTACTACAAGGAATAATGTTTGATTTAGGTGTTACTCTTTGTTTAAAGGGCTCTTGGGTTTAAATGGAATTTTGTGATAAAGGTAGGCGAAGCTACAGAAGAAACTAAAGCAAACTCGTACCTCTTTTTCGCAAGGGGATAGAGAAATTTCACAAGCTTCCATCTATAGGAATGAAAATGACATCTTCGTTTTTTAGCTAGTGAATTTTGGAGGGATACTTTAGCCTAAATACAATTATGCTTTTAGCTTTTTTTGATTTAAGAGAATCCCTTTTATAAAACAGAGAGTGAAAAGGATTTTATTAAGATCCCAGTTCCGCTATTCTTTTTATTAGCTATACGTTCCCTTCGTATAAGGCATTAATTATCCAAAAACTCCTTACTTATAGGATCCTTGAGTTTCAAACAAGAGGGATTCTGCAGAATTGAAAGCTTTTTCTTATATAAAAAACCGCCTCAGTATTCTATAGAGACTTGAGAAGTGTACCCATAAAGATTTATAACTTAACCGGCTTCACTATTCTTAGTGCGCCCAAGGGTCCCTTTTTTGTACTCCTAAAAGTTCTTGCTTAGCTTTACGTTAAACCCCTATTTTACCCTTTTTATTTAACTAAAACCGGGATCAAATAGAGTCCTAAAGAATCTTAAAAATTTTTTATTAGCCAGAATCCTTGACAAGCCGAGAAAGTAAAAGGAGTAGCTTTCCTTAATAGCGAGAAGATTTCAATTGTTTAACTGAAGAGGGTCAACCGGCGTTAAAAATGAAAACCAGCCTGTTGTCTTTGATCGTGGCTTTTTCAGAAACTTTTATTAAGGCCTCTGTAGTAAAATCGTCTGGAGTTTTTAAGGGAGGATCCCCGGAGACTGCAAATATTTAGAAAAGGCAAGGAATTTGGACAAGGGGTTGTGTATAAGAAATAAGAAAGAGGTAAGTTAGAATCGCTTAGATAGAAGAATTCTTAAGTCTATAAATCTACAACTAGGGTCTCTTATTAAGTTAAGTATTATTAGAGTACTCAAGCAAAGCAAAAGGAATTTATAAGGTTTATATCCCGGAGTCCCCTTACTTCGATGGAACTAGTCCAATCCACAATTCTAACAGGAAGAAGTTTCCCTTGTTTTCTCAATTAAAAGTAATAGAATCTATTAAGGAGTGCATTCCTATAAGAGAATACAAACACTTGAGTAGAAAGACTATAAGCATGGCACCTAGTTTAGTCCTAATTATTAAAAAACCCTTTTGGACTAACGACTGCTTGTATAAAGGCCCCTGCTGTTAACAATAGGGACCTACTTCTGTTCCTAGTTTGGAATAAGACTGAAATTTGAGTGGAGTGCCGGCTTAGGCCAAACCTTCTTGGCAAACCCCCTACTTCTTTTTTTGTAGCTATACTTTGATTAAGTTGCTTTTTCCTCCTCATAAAGAGAAATTCAGGCACCTGTAAATATAGAAGAGAAACCCTATAAGGGGCCCCTTTACAAAAAACGTGTGTATTAAGATTCTACAGCATACTTAGACAAAAAGGTTCCGTAGTTCTGCCAAACTGTTACAAAATAGATATAGTAAGAATAGTAAGACGGGGGTATCCTTTCTTATATCAAAAAGAAGACTTGTAAAAAAACACAAAGATACAACAAGATTGCTATTAGGTACTTAAAAACTTGTATATAGATAAGTTTGAGAGGCCCGGGGCATGTCTTGCTCATAAACACTTTACCTTGTACAACTAACTGTGTGGAGCCTTATTCTTTAAGAAATTTGTACTTGACTGAGGGAAGCTCCTAGGTTAGGCCCTTTTCTTACTTGGTAGAATCCTCAGATCAGACTTTGTGATTGTACGTAGAAAAGCATAACTACATAAAAACTGGAGTGACTCCTGTGCTTTTTTTTATACTGGGTATCTCTAAAAAACTGGACTATAAGACACCTGTATCAGCAAATAAAATAGGTAGCAATCCGTACAGTACTTGCTTTTAACGACTTTGGAATTTTATAAAAAGTCATGAGATTAAGACTTGGTTTTTAATGAGTATCCCCGCGAGATTCTCTACTTTTTTTTGAAATGCGTATGCTGGAATTATGTAACACTACTATTCTAGCTTTTGAAAAGCCAATAGATGACAAAAGTTTCAAGGAGTGCCTCTTACCTCCCTCTTCAATTCATGGATTCTGAAAGGTCTTAACTCACTTAAAGATTCCCTCTATTTTTAGTGTATAAAGTGGGAGGTTTTCCTGTAAATCCCCGAAAGAAAGACTATACCTTATTCTATCTCAAAAGCAAAAGAGAGTTTTGACTCTTCTGTTCGTACAAAAGCCCAGCTCGTCAAGATTTAGTTACTAATCCCGCAACCCCTAAGTGTCACAGGAGTAAGTTGTATTTTTATATAAGATATAAAATTCTAAAGGAACTTTTAAATTGGATATTTTAGAAAGTGCTTGCTAGAGAAGGTCAAGTCAAAAAGGGCTTATATTATAAATTTCTTTAACTTTTAGTGACGTCTAAATAATAAAAAAAAGTCAATTTCAAAGTATATAAAGAACTCTTTTCCAGAGCCCCAGTATAGGACCTCAACATGCAAAATGATCGGGAGGTTTTAATTTAAGGGATTCTGACGAAAAAACTTTAACGGGAAAAATGCCTATAAGATACCGAAGTTAGGTGTTTTTTACTTTTTCACATTAGGTAACAAGACTCTGGATCACAAAGGAGACCCTTGGGTAAGTTTCCTTATACCATATATATTAGAAAGAAAATAACGAATATTCAACTAGGACCCTGAAAAGCAATCTGTAGTGTACCTTTAGGAATAAGTAAATGTCATTCATAAATGAGGGAATTCTATAAAAGCCAAAAAGGAAAATATCTCACGGAATATGCCCTACAAGGAGCATCCCCAGGTTGAGTCTAACTAAAAAAAACTAAGGTACCAGAAACCCTTTTCACACACAATCACCTATATTTATAACTTAAAATGAAGTTAAGTTAGCTACCTTTTTTTAACAAAAAGAAGTTTAGAGTATTGAGATCGAACCACAAGCAGGGCTTTCCTTAGCGGATACCGCTTTTGTGAGAATATCTTTCCTTTTTTTAGGTAAACTTAGGGAATCCCTATTATAAAGATAAGGGTAAGTGGTAACCCAATAAATTAAGGTATCAATCGTTACATAATTCTGGGAGTCTGGCCCTTTTAAGGATAACTGACGGAGTATAGAATAGAATTTAGAAAATCCGAAGAATAGGGCTCGTTAGATTGTGGATATGCCTTTGTTTTCCGCGTTTTAGCTGTACCAGCGTTCTTACGAAACTCAGAAGTTCATAATCGTGTATATAAGAAATTTCTTTTTGGGGTTTTCTGAGTCATTAATCTAGAGCTACCCTGTAGGTCTAATGGGCAATTATAGTCTTCCTCAGCTATTAAGGGCAGGGAATTTTAGAATGACTTGTTATAGAGGAGTCGTGTACTGCTGGATTTTTTTCATTTATTGCTTAATTCTTTAATATACTCATAAAAAGGAAATACTTAAGAAGGAAAGGCCCCGCGCCTTGTTGAAAGTTTTTCCCTGGTTTTTCTAAGTCGTATAACCCCTCGACCTGCTAAATTTGTAAGAATTCAAAAAAGGGATATAAGACACTGATAGAAAACTTCAAGTCATTTTATAACTTTGCAGTTGCCACGTTACTTTGACTAGTTAATGCATAAGATTTTTTGTCATCAAGCGGTTCCTTTAATTTATAGGACTCCTTCCTTATGTACAATATGAAATCCTTTAGGATACTGGGCTCCGTCTGATTCTAGGTTTTTCTTTCCGCGGGTTATAGCAATCCCGTTATCACACTATTAACTTCAGGGAGTTCCCTTGTTTGATCGTTCCTAATTTTTATAAGATTACGTCTTGGCATACCTAAAGACCCTGGTCTTCTTTTCAAGGCTTTTTATTATATACTGGACTGAGTCCAACGCTTTGCCTTGCCAAAATGCACTATAACAAAACTCTTTAGATAAGGAATTCCGTGGGTAAGCTAAAATTTGTTTACATTACATACAACCTAAAACTAGCTAGCAAACAAGCGTCTGAGCAGCGTAGACTCAGGATCCTCCTCATTTGGAATCTTCCTTTAGACCTGACCTGGAAGTGCTTGCTTTAGTACTATGTTACATTAAGCCGCGCAGCTCCGCGAATTTGAAAAGAGATGGAGTAAAAAATTTAGCCAAGCTTTCCTGGGAACCTAGGGCATATAAGAATATAAGACTAGCTCTTTCGGCAGTTTCAGCAAAAATCCCTCGCAGAGTTTCTATTTTCGTTTCAGACTTTGCTAATATACTCAATTTTAGAACTCATAGCAACAAGAATTATCTTAGTAGGACCCTTTTAATTAATTAATATAATGAATTAGGCAGCCCCGAGCATACAGGAATTGCTTTGAGAAGCCCTTTTCATTAAGTTTTCTTTTATTTTATTGCTTTTCAATCTTTTGAGAAATCCGCACTGACGTAGTATATCTTATATCTAGTGTACCCTATAAAATAAAAGAAACCCACCAGGTAAGTTTTTACTCCTTTCTAATCCGGACTAGTAACTTATAAGCTAGCCTTAAACCTCAGTTTATACTTTTCTGTTACTCTATTTCACTTTGTATTATCAGCTTATGTTAAGAGCTCGCTTTACTTATCTTTCTCACAAAAAAGCTAGGGACCCTTATCAGGGAAACATTAATTTGAGTCTAAATTAAACTTTATCCGAAATTTTTCATTTGGTAAATTTGACAAAGGCAGAAGGAACTCAATAGAATCCCGAGGAACCCCCGCGTATTTAAGTCGAAAAGGAAAGAAAACCCTCCGTCGAAGACACACCGTTTGGGCCCTGGGTTTTAGACAAACCTATAAACTAGAAAAGAATTTCCTACCTGGTTTCTATAGAGCACTACTGCAATACGAAATAAGAGAAGAGGAAACTTCTATTTAAATAAACTGCCTATACCTTATACATAAACTTCTGGAGTCCCAACGCCCCGTGTCTCGTTAACCAGCTAACCCATAATTGTAGAATACCTGACAACAGGAAAAGTCAGAATTTTCAGTATACTCTATCTATTGCAAAACCTAAGACCTTCCAATTCTAAACTAAATAAGAAAGGGTTCTCCTATCTCTCTCAAAAAGAAGACTGAATCCTCTTAATACCTCGCTTCTGAACTATCTTTCTTGTACCTCCTATTTACTTTACTATTCTGCCTCTTAAACAGCAAAAGGGACTTCGTACTTATAATTTGATTGTAGAAAGAGCCTGAGACCCTCTACCTATTTGTAACTACAGGAAAACTTCTTCCTTTTCCGCTCTCTTACAGACATTCTAGAACTCCTATCCTATAAGACTACAAAAGGGACTTCCTAACTCTTGAAAAGCTTAGGTAATGTATATTATAGAAAATCAAGGGTTCAACCTCATAAGACAAAAAGAAGATTTTAAGTCTGCCAGTAACACTAAGCTTTGATATCTCGTACAAGTATTAAAATAGGCAGGAAACCCGGGGCTAGCAACTCGTGCAGGGATTTGAATACTTTAGGTCAGATGGAGTTCCATTGCTACAACGAATGCATAAAAATTCTCGATATTTTGACGGGAAAATCCTTTTACTAAGAAATTTGACTCGTTCGAACCAAGTACAAGGGACACCCTTAAGGGAACTTTAAGAGATTAGACACTAAATAAAGAGAATATTCAATCTTTTTTAGGGTCGGCTTTTGCAAAAGATTGAAAGAAGGATTTTAGTACATCAAAAATTTGTTATTGTATGAATATGCGGTTTTTACAGAGTATAGATCATCACTCCTATTTCAATTCCAAGAGCCCGACTACTGTATATGGGTTCGCCTGACAATAGAGCTCACGATAAGATGCGTCATTTTTTAGGTTAAGGCTAAGCATAAGTTAGAGCTACTCAGTTACGCAAGAAACTCAGAAGTTGGGAGAATTCTCGGAAAAAAAACTTTTTGATTTGAATGCAAGGGGCTATCCATTTAGTAGGGATTAAGAAAAAGTGGGTTTCCAGAGGTTCATACACGTTAGAAGAGTCCTTACTTTATCTGGATTCTTAAGATCTTAAGAGTAGGATAGGCTTTATTTAACCTTATTTCGATGGGAGTTTTAGGCATTACTGTTTCTTAATTCTATTTTGACCCCAACCCGAGGAAACCTCGCCTTTCTATACCAAAATGAGAGTAGGATCTTGTGATAGATGATATATTTTCTAAGTAGCATACTCTTTTCACCTTAAGTAGCCTCCGCTTAGATGAGAGGGGTAGAGGACGCTTATCCGTACCCGTTTCAACGAGTAAACAAAGCTAGTTTTATTTCGGGATTCCTATTATCTCGAGGAATTTTCTTCTATGCTTTTTTGCCTCGCTTATAAGCTTATAAATAGAGAGTCTCCTTAATTACATTACCTTGGGATACTCTATTAAGAGGTCCTGTTATTCTTTCTATATTTACTTTATCTCATATTGTATAAAAACACCTAGCAACTCCTGTTGATAAAAGCAAGCTTGGTCTACTTACTCTGGTCACTATAAACTCGGAATTTCCACTTGGTTCTTTTCTTTTTATAAAGTATTCTGCACTATCAAAGAAAGGTATGAGTTCTGAAGAGTTTAGCTCCTTTTAATTAAGCCCCCGCCGGATCCCCTTTAGGAGTGTAAACTTCATTTTTTAGATCTTGTGTTCTAGACTAGAGTACATACATATTGGTAGCCCCACTTTCACACACAAGCTCCTTTTTAGTATTACAAGAAGGGCTTAAAGTTTCCTTAGGAGTCTAATAGAAGCAGAATCTTTAATACACTAAATAAAGTGTAATATCTCATTAGCAAGGGCTTCCTATTTCCTATACAGCTAGTGATAATAGAGCGCTCCACCTAACGGGGCTGATAATATTAAGGAATTTCCGCGTATGTCTGAAAGGGGAATCCCAAAAATAAAGTACTCCTTTATTAAGATAAATTTTATTCAAGTCAAGTGTTGGGTTTCGTTTAGACCTGTCGTATTTTAGAGACTCCGGATGGATCTCTTTTTATTATTAGAATCAAAAGCAATAAAATTTGACTTAATAGTTTGATAAGGGACCTCAAATACTCGAAAGGTTTCTTAATTAAAGGCATAAGTAACGGAGTTTCCTTTTTGTAAGGAAGGCGTACTTCTTGATAGGATTTGGCCTTAATTTAACTATAAGCAATTCTTGGGGGCTACGTACGGGACTCTAAATTAAGAATTTCTTTGTACACAATAATTAAGGGAGGGTTACGCCAACAAAAAAGATTCTCTAAAATTTTCTATCACATTAAAGAAATTTTAGATGAGATAATAAAGTCAAACTTTCCCTTGAGGCGTGTACCGTCAAAGTTACTCTTAAAATGTCTTATACTATAGGATTGATGATTGACCTATTCTTTCTTTTATTCTCTTTACTTTCTTTCTAGCAAGTACATAAACTTTTTTCTAAACTAAGAATGAAAAAAAGGAGTCCATTTTCATTGTTAAAGCCGGGTACAAGCCCCTTGTATAGATAGCCGAAACCCTAAAAAAGTAAGACCCAATATTGAAAACAACCGAATCGGAAGGGCACTTCTCCTGGCCTAAGAAAAGAAGTGACTAAAAGTAGTCTAAATAAGGAAAGATTTACCTTAAAAGGGACCCTAAGTGCTGGACTAATAGGAATCTCTACTCTTTTACTTGAAAACCCAGGTTATCCCTCGGTCCCAAAAATCTAGCATTAATCTTTTAGACGGCCCCGCTCAATTACTAAAGAAACAAAATGATATCTAACAATAAGAATACCGAAGCCTCCTCAAAAGAAGGAATAAGACTTTTGTTAGCTCACGAAAAAAAAGAGATATGAATAAAAGAAAAAGCAAATTTTCTGGATTTCTTATTAGACTTGATATAAAGTGAACTTCAGAGCACTCTGTTTTCCCTTGAATTTATATATAGTATCTGCTTTAGGAGCCCCCTATAGGATGAAAAGAAAAAGGACCTCAAACGGCGTAGCTGGACTTGAAAATCCGATATGTTAGTTGAAAGATTCCTTAGTGCATAGGTTATTGTAAAAAATTTCGTATGGGTAACGAGACTTTTCTTTCTTTTTGTGAATGGAATAGTATTATCCCTTATACAAAATTGACGGTTCAAACTCTGCTATAGAACCCGAATCTTTATAATAAAGACTCTCAAATCCAGGGTCCCTTTACTACGGGTATCCTTGTGCTGGAGTAGTAATAAGTCAAGAAAGAGAATTTCTTGTAAAACCCAAGATGAAATTCTTAACAAATCCATAAGAATGAAAAAGTACATACTAGTACTTTGTTTATAAGATCTCGCGCGGAATTCCTTGTGGTTTCTCTACAGTGATTTGAATCCGTGTAAGGTTGAGTTATGAGCTTGACTTCACTCTTGATCTGATACCTCATTTTGTAGTCTGAAATCCTCTAAGATAGAAGAATTGAATAAATTTAGGGTATAAGTAGCGATTCATTATACTTCTTCCTAAAAACTAAAAAGATAACAGACATTATAAACCCCAAGAGGTCTTCCTCATTTCAGAGTGTAGGCAGTAAAATCTAAGTTCTTCATCTCGGGATTCCAAGTAATTCAAGCCCTCCCTGTTATAGGTTTATAGTACTATAGTAAGACTATCCCTTGGAAACAAAAGAAACAAAAACTTAAGTAAAGGATATCAATAAGAGCTCGTTTAAAACGTTTACAGATGAAATAAAAGAATAGAGAAAGGAACCCACTGAACTTAGAACCGTATTCTCTACTTACCCATAATAGGAGCCTACCCCAGCTAAATTGCCTTAAAATCTAATCCTTCCGCGGCTATACTTCCCTTTAACTGGCTTGTAAACCGAAAATTTCAATCCTATCTATTAGAAGCAAGGTCCTTAGACTCCGCTTCTTATTATTACTAGCTAGAAGACCTTTCCTGTAATGCCAAACAAATATCATTTCTCCTGAGTTTTTTAGAGACTCCTTAAGGCCCTCCCTCCACTTCTGAACTATCACTATCAGAAACCTCGGCATATCTTAAAAGAATAACGGATTCCAAAACACTCTATAGGTAACCGGGATATCTATCTCCGTCTTTTATTTACAAATTTGACTTCTCACCTAGCCTCTACTAAAACTGGCCTACTCTATATCTACTTTTTACAGGAAATTTCTTTCAATACTTACTTTATTTACTAGACTATCATGCCCTTTTCTTCTGTTGAGATACCCTTCCCTATACCTTTAAAAATTCTACCCGACTTGGGGTTACCCACTTCACTCTGTTAACCTAACCCAAAACCTAGGAAATTCCCCCTTCAAAACTCAATTACCTTTATAAGTTTAAAGACTCTCAAGCTCAACCTAAGAAAACTGGCTATGGATTCTATAACTTTATTAACATACAAAACTGAACTATCTGACTGAATATCCATAGAAAACTCGAAACCAGAAAACCTAAAAATCCCTTATCAACAAAGCTTTTATTGTCTCTATTTTTGATTTACCTGCTTGATTTATAAAGCTTAGAGAATTTATTCAACCTTTTTTGTTAGCTAGGTCCGTAAGTAAGAGGACAAGAAGCCTTGACTCAAATTATCCTAGTATCCCATAACATGAAGCGAAAGAGATTCCTACTCTAAAATCCCTATAATCCCATTGAAACCAAGAAACAGAGAAGCATACGCCAGAAACAACTCCCAAAAACTAAGAAAGAAACCAGTAAATCTAGGAAAGAAAACATTGCCGTATTGCTGAAGAGCCTTTTTCTTTAGTTAAGGTATCGAGTAGTTTCCCTATCTGACCTGCAAACCTAGGGTTCTACTACGTTTTAGAGTTTGATTTTATATATCCCAGCGAAACCGAGAAACAAAGAAGTTTATAAGAAGAAGAGCAGTTCCTCTATTTCAGGTCAATTCTAATAAAGAAAAGATTTAGATATGAAAACAAACACTGACACATTGCTGTCTAGAATGCTCCTTTTATGCTGTTAGTCTAACTTTTAAGGTAGGTCTTTTCCTAAAAGAACCTTGGACCGTGGGTTTCTACTATGTTTCTTTAGATTTTTGTGTTTCTTACGAATAGATCACTCCACTCAACCTGTTCATTTGAATACATCCCATTCAGCTAAGCGGAAACCCGTAAAGTGAATAGAGCAAGTCTTTAGAATCCTATTGAAACCTATATGCAAGAGAGTTTGATATAAGATAAGAAAAAAGTCCCCCTTATAAGAATTTCCCGTTAAGGCTCATAATCAAAGAAAGAAAACGGATTCAGTATGAAATGAAACAACGTCTTATTGCCGTCTAGAATAGCTTTTTTCTTTAGTTTACGTACTCCGTAAGGTGTGTTTTTGTTTTTCCCCATTTGACTGATTGAAGGCCCCTTAGAAAAGATTTTTATTGTATCTTTACTTGGATTTGTCTGCTCTTATGGGTATGTACCGAGATCAAGATATAGAGGATAGATAGAATAGATTCACTTTCATTAAGTTAGATCCCCTTGAGTTGAGCAAAGTGTAAAACCTTTAGATTAGAAAGAAAAGATAAAGAAGATTTTTTAGTATTCTTTTAATATCCTAACTAACTAGCTTTTATTTTATTAGTATTAGTAGAGTGAAATATTTTCATTTATTTATAAGTTTATAAGAGAGAAAAAGAAACAAAAAGAGAGAAGATCGGTCAGGCTAAGCCTTCCCTACCCTACTAGCTAGACATACATATTAGAAGTAACTTATACAAAAAGACTCTCAAGACTCTATCAGACAAACATACAGAAGACAAAGGAACACGCATAAATATAAGACATATAAGAGCAACTCCTCAAATGCTTTTCAATCCGACCGTTTACATCTCAATCCAAACAATGCTGAAGCTGAAGTTACTATCCAGAATGTCATTTTCCCCCCACATATTTAGAGCCCTTTAACACGGATTTTCTTGCTTTATAATATAATAAGAATGAAACCCAGCCTAAAGCCTCGCCTTCCCTACTCATGCTGACTAGAACCCCCTTGCAATCTGAATCTATCTATATAAAAAGAAAAAGATTTAAGAGTCTCTTTTTGGAAGTACTAAAAGCCCCTTACTGGCTTATTGACGAACCTCCCATTCGATAACAAAGGGACCCTCTATCTAACTAGATCTAGCAAAACAACCTTTATAGCGCTCCCACTTTAGCTTAGCCTGCTTTAGTAAATGAAACAAAAGAACAAACTCCTACACAAAAGTGAAAGAAAAAAGGAAGACAGATACAGTGGCATAATGCCAAAACCACTATCTCGAATATCAAAATATCTGCTGTTTAGGTACCGTTTAAGGTGCTTTGGTTTCCCTATTCAACCTCGTTGCGCCTGATTTTGACTATATCACTATTGAGTTGCTCTCTTTATAAAATAGAATAGATATTAGCTCTTTGTTAGCTAGAGCCTCTTTTTAGACAAAAGGACCCCTTTTTTCATAAACTTTCTTATGCACCTCCAACCCGCTACTCTTACAAAACTAGCTACTTTTACTAAGCTAATAAAGGAAAACCTTGAACCCTTGTAAAGTAGAAAAACTCCTTTATGTTCACTCTTCCGAAACCGGTTCAATCTTCTATAACTATATAAGACTCTAGTTTAGAATTAGAAACTCCTCGTACTTGTAAATTGTAAGACCACTTCGCTTTAAGCTCCTTTCACGGCTTATGAATTTCCTTTGTTAATTACATTAATTACATTACCTTTACAACGAGAACAAGAGTAGAAACAATTTTCGATGGCGCATCTCCCCTAGAATTCTTTGAATTTGAATGACGTAAATAGCTAAAACCCGCGATCCTCGGGACCTTCCTACCTAATTTACTGATGAAAAAACTAGAATACAGACAAACTTCCTTCTATACCTTAACTCTTTATCAACCATGGGAATGTTCCTTATGACCTGGCTACTAGAAAACCTAGACCCGAACCTACTTTTTCTTTTTGAAACCTGCTTCTTTAGCTAACGGACTCGCCTTTCCTTTTAGAGCTATACTCTATACCAATACCTCTTTTAGTACAAACTTCTTCTAATAACCCTCTAAAAATCCAGTTCTATTTTAGACTCCGAAACGAAATAGGAAGCCTAGAAAACTACTTTTCAGAAACTGAACCAGAATAACACTAAACACGCTAAGACACAGGTTCTAATGCTATCAAACCTCTTCCTTGATGACTTTTCGAGCCCCCTACTTGTTGACATGGTATCTAATTTAATTGCTTGCTTTTAGATAATAGAGATTTACAAAGAACAAAAGAATAGACCCACTATCCTTCCTATAAAAACCCTTGTCCTTTTTAAAAGAAAAAATCTCAATATAAAAGAAGCGGCCCACCCCACTTACACGTGTCCCCTATTTCCTTTATTTAGTTGAAACCAGGCCTTTCCTTCCTACTTCACTCTATTAACCCAAACCCAGGATCTCTATACTACTTTCTATCTAAATATAAGAAAAAGCCTTTCTATAAACTTGACATCCGAGCCTTTTCTCGCGCGCTTTAATTTTCTAGAAACCTCCGTTTGACTAACTAAGGAGGGAGTACACCTTCAACCTAAAGGACTCTCTAGACCTACTATTCATATATCTATTCCTAACTAATAGCTGGAAGGTTACTAAGACTAAGATTAGAACTACTTATTCCTCTGCCAGGAAAGACACATCATAAAAGAGGCACTGCTACAAGAAGAAGAGCGCAGCTTCTAGTCCTACTAAGATACATACTAAAGGTATAGCTGCTATGATACGCCAATAAAAAACCGAGTCATAAGAAAAAAAGTCAGTCCTTTTAGAAAGAAAAAAAGAATTTCCTAAGGATCGAAAAAGAGTAAAAAGGGGCATAAGAACTTAAAAACTAAGAAAGAGTTCGGAAATGTGAGACTTTAATTAATCCCTTTGTAAGGCCTTTTCCGTGAATTAGACTTATAAAGCTTTTTAGGGCCTCGTTTAGTTTTTTATACAAGCAATGGTTGAGAATTCTCCGGGGGTACGGGTTCCTTATATTTTAGCGGAGGGGCCCTTTCAGTTAGAATAGGTTCCGCATGAAGTCAGAGCTTTGCCAACTCTTATAACAATGACAAGAAAGCTATACTATTCTCAGTTTCTAGAGTCCTACATCGCAAAAATTCCTGTTTTGGATAATATTTGAGTTACCATAGTTGAGACCTTTACGTGCTATCTGCGCTTATCAAAATGTTTAAGAAATTAGCCGATCCTTTTGAAGTGCTTTTCAGTTACAGTAGTGAAAAATCATCCTATCGGTATTCCCGCCAAAGTTAGAAAAAAGAGAAGCAGTCACCTATATTCACCAAAAACCTGTCCATGTAAAGACCAGTCTAAGTGTTAAGTCTTGCAATTGAAAGTTCTCTTTCCTCTGTGTCTATTTGTATTGTAGAACCTGATACCAAGCTTGCCCGACCGAGGATCGCAGACTCGTTGAAATTCCTATAAGTAAAGCGATAAGCCAACTCTTTTATTTACAATCGGGATTAGCCTTTGTAGAGTTAGTAGAATTCCATAGTAACATTTTGTACATAAACGTACTCTCGATGTCTGTCTAGTGCCAACCAATAAGTTTAGTTGAGTTCTCATGTTCTAGCTTCGTAATGAAGATGTGTCTTGCCAACTGTAGATTGAGTATGAAACCTGGAAAAGGGGAAATTCACTCCCTGGAATAAGTTACACAATTCGAGAAAGCCCACTCCTGCCAGGAAAACCCCACGCCCTCCCTTTCCTGTCTTACTAGTTTACCCCGTACTCTTTTTATAAAACCCCTTTTTTGCGGCTTAGTTTTCGTAGACTTTAGAGCTAGTCTTATGACCTATTATACTGACTTTTGGACAATCGGATATATAAGCTTAGACATGTCTAATGGAATAAAGAAAACCAAGTGCTTAGGAGAACCCGATTTTTGGAGATTCCTTTTGAAGTCTATATTACTAGGATAGGAGAAACTAAAAGAGACTTTCCATCTGATATTCCTATCCCTCTACAATATCCTGTAGGAAGTCACTCCATATTTATAATACCTATCTAATCCTATCTAAACAAGGTAGTACATAGTTTGGTTGGTACACTCAAGGAAAAGGAATTGCATTCTAAATAGCTGGCAAAGACAAAGAACAAAATTCGGATTCTCTTTCTTTTGCAAGGAACTTTTTTATTTCCTTTGTTGTAGCTGGAGCTTTTCTAACATCTACGCGACAATTGATAACAGATAAGCTATCAGTGCTTAAAAGAAAAGAATTTGTATTCAAGCAGCTCTTTTTTTAAAGCATAGATAAATGGGCAGGAGGAATTGTGACGTTTCTTTTATTTTATACGGATTCCCCTTAAGTATTCCCACTCTAAAACCTAAGGATTTCCTAACTGTGCCCAACTTGTAAACCAAGTAATTAGAATTTCGGTATACAAAGAGTGTTTAATAAATTTCTTAGGACCTAACAATCTAACTAACCCTGTCAATTGAGGGGTGTACCAATTCAGCAATCCTTAAAACCAACCTAACTAGATAGAAAATCCGATAATGTATTGGGAAGCGCTTGATATTTAGTCTTTAAGAGAGGACCTTAATTGCTTTGTCGCTTGTAAAAAAGCTCAAACTTGTCAATAGAGTTTACTACTTAATTAAAAGGAAAAGGGACAGAAATAATGAATAATGAAAAAAAGAAACTCTAGGAATTTTAGCTTTGGTATTCTTCTATTGTAGCTACTGATGGTAAAAGATTCTAATCTTTTTTGGGTTTCAGTTCCTTTTGTGTAAACCAGTGCTAAAGAATTCTAAGACAGGCTTCCGTTTTGATAGATACATAATCTTTAGTTCTGCAACTATTTAGAAGTTCAAAAGATTCTGAATCTTAGAGGTAAGGGAAACATTCCGATAAAAAGCAAATATCCTTTTAGATCTAGAGTGGATTCCCTGGAGTTCTACAGGAACAGGTGTTTAGTTTAAGATAATCTTACGTTCATTTCCTTTTGTTGAGAAATTCTTCCAGGTCTTGTAAAGTAAAGCTAGGAACATTGAACATATAATTGTATAGTTCTTGTATAGAGCAAGGTACGAAGTTCTTATCTAATGGATAAACCGGCTCCGGATTGTAGCTAAGGCAAAGTAATGTATAGTCGCTAATTGCATTCTGTTGGAAGCTCTTTCAGGAAGGGATAAGAATTGGTAAAAGATATTTTTGGTTTACTTCTTATGAGGTGATGGTATCGCACGAGTGACTATGCTTTCCATCTGTAAACAAATGAATTGACTAACTTTTACCATTTCGGTGAAATTTCTTGTGTACTTATGCTTTGAACCAACTAAAGTTGGTACCTCTCTTTGTAATCTCTTAGATAAAGTGAAATCGACCCGAGTTCCAGCTTTTTTAAGAATATAATGGAAAGTACAAATCTTTACATTATATTCTTCTACGTTGAAGGAGTTAGAATTTATAACAAAGGAAAGTAGTTACATCAAAACTTGGTCAAGGGTTCTAATTTAACTGATCCGTTAGTTTAAACAATTGCAATTCATATGTCTTCAATTCGCATCCTATTTTCTTCTATTTGTATTTTGTATGTAACCCATTATTATTAAAGCTTTTCGACTCTGATAAGATGATAAGAAAGCACTATTCTATATACTTGTATTTTAAAGGTACCCTTCTTTATACTGAGCTTAAAAGTACACCTAAACAAAAGGAATTCGCCGATCCTTGAAGAAGTAGTACATTATTTGCTCTATTTCTTGCCAGCCTATGTCAACGTCAAGCTTAGTCTGGATTAGCTGCCGGACTGAGTCTTTCAATGGAAACGGAGTCCCTTAAGTCCTTATACCGATAACTGTTGCCTTATCATAAGTCAGTCATTTCTTAATAGTTAAGCCGCAATAGAATAGTGTATCCTGTCATCCCGAGTCCTTACCTTGCCGATCCAGAACTTTGAATGAAGTTAGCAGCACAGTTAGAGCCTATCTCAGTGTTTGGTCTCAGTATAACTTTTCCTTGTTGTGAGAAAGAAAAAAGATAGATAAGCAGCCTATTTGCTTATTCTATTCTACTCAATACAAGACTCCTGTGAACCTACCTTCTGTTCTTACTATCCTTAGCACCTATTCTCTTCCTTTGACTTCCAGGTAGAAGTTTAGTGCATTCTTGCTGTTCGCTTTATTCAACTTCGTCTCTTGCTTGCCAAAGTTCCCTATGAGGTTCTTTTTTCTTTCCTAAACATGACTAACACTTCCCGAGGTTCAATGAGGTCCTTGCATCTACTTGATTGGATAGATTGTAGGCAGACCACCTTCGAAGGGAGAGCACGAACGTTATACTTGTGTATCCAAGAATCCTTGTTTCAGAACTGATAGTAATGGAATTATGAAGCCTTAGCAACAATCTGATGAGTTTCCTAGAGCTATCTTACTGTCAAGCAAGATCAAAAAACAAAGACAAATGAAACTAAAGGCTATGAAAAGTAAGAATATACTCTCAAGCAAGAAAGTTGGCAAGCAAAGCAGGTTAGTTAGGGTTAGGAAATCCTTTAGATAGAGGTTTCTAGTTTGGGCTAAGAAGTTGGACGATACCCGCCCCGAAACTCAAGAATCGGATCCTTGCTTTACAAACCCTGAACCATTGTATTACTTTACTAGAATCTGTCCAGATTCAATCCCAAGCAAGTAAGTCAAAGAAAGAACCTAGAACAAGTCAGTAAATCAGTTAACCTAAGTAAGACAAGTAAGCTCTTAGCCACAAGTACAGGTATAGCAACAGAGCTCATAATAAAGTTATCAGTAGTCTTATACTTATAATAGCTCATCATAAGAAAACTAAAACAAGTAAAATACAGATTATTAAGAGTATGAAGACTAAGAAGCAGCAGGTAAGTCCAGTAAGTCAGAATTCGTATCAGTGTCAGTTAGGCCAGAAGTAGAAGAAGTTTTGTGTATTCCTGTACACTCTATGTGCTATCATATACATTACAATGACCTCCTAAACTTGAAGGTTGAGTCAGGAGATACTATCCAACGCATAGTTTACATCCTCTATACTGATAAAGACAGAATACAAGAGACAAGCTCTTGCCTTCAACCTAAACAAATCTTTATACCTATTTCATATCGAATTAGTATACACTTATTCACTATCTACTCCTAATTTAGCTTAGCTTTAGTAATAGAAACACAGGAACAGACTTTGCAACCCCTGACTTGAATACTTGAATCAAGGACTTCCTCCAGCCAAAGCCCACAAGAAGTTAAAGAAAGAAAAAAGGTACATATTCCATTCCAGCAAACAATACCAACCCACTCCCACTATCTATAATGTCAATTTTCTGCTGTTGAGGTACTGAGTTGGGTGTTTCCCTATCTGGCCAATTTACCACCCGTTCAAATTCTTTAATTACATTACCTTGATTTGCTTGCTAGATAGAATCTCCTTACAAGGACAAAAAACTTTTAAGCTTCTCCTTTAGCTTGTCAACTGAGCTGAATATAGAAGCACTTCGTACCTTACTTTAGCTACAAACTAAAAAACAAAAGGAGTCGCCTCTCATTTTGTACAAGTAAGATAATAAGTATGTAGGCCGCTTTTCTTTATATGCCAAGCATCAAGGACACATAGGATACTAAAAATAGCTGGGCCAACTCCTTTTTTCATAGAACATCTTCCTCTAAAATGAAAGAGTTATCCCAGTCTCTAATAAAGAATTCGGAAGCTTCTACACTAAGACTTAGGGAGCCCCGGTTGGAATTTCAAAATTTCTTATGAGGGATTTCTCAGATTCAGTCCAGGAGCTAGCTATATAGTACGAAATAGAACACTCAACTTACAAATAATAGGAGTCCAATTTCTGAGCTAATTCCGAATATTTACCTCTTCGCCTCAGAATTTAGGGTATATCTCTCAAAAAATGAGTATGACTTATAGCTTTTTGCGGAAACCCCTTAGCCTGGGACTCTTAAGAGTAAATAAACCAAGACTTACTAGAACTTCATAAAGAAGTGCTTAGAAAAAGGGCCTTAAGCGAGCACAATTCGCGCTAATAAAGTACCACTAGCTTAGAGGACTTTATTCTCGAACAACTCTTATTAACTTCAAAGAGCGATTAATGGCTAAAAAGATAAAGGAAATCCATTTTTAGGATTTCAGGCCAAATATTTACAAAAAATCACTCTTCGTAAAATGTTATTTACTTATCTAATTTAGGTAAGTTTGATTGCCGGCATTGACACGTATCCGGTGAGGTGAGATATAGGTATATTAGAGGGTTTTTCTGCTTCTTATTGCAAAGCCTCTAAGAAAATCATAGATTCTAGTAAATGCTACCATATCTCCATGTCTGATTTATGTCATTAAACTCCTCCCTTCTTTTTATTTATAAGTTCTTCTAATCTAACGCAGTAATTCTTAGCAAACCCTGGTAGGGTGCAGGCAAAACTTTTTTTACTACAAAGGAGCTCCTAGCTGCAATTAGGCTATTGGGCAAGGATAGAGGGAACGCTAGCAACAAGTTTATTTCAGAGTCTAATGTAAGTATAGCTCTGAGGAAAGTTAGATTAAGATCTAGGTTCTAAGAAGGTTAGCAAATAACAGGATAAAGTAAAGAATTTGGATATTGAGCTAAAGTCAAAGTTTTTCTTGCTGGTATTGCTCCTAGTGTAAGGTTAAAACTAGACTAAAGCTATCCAGCCTAACCCGGAGTTGTAGCAATCTTAGTCTTTATATTCTGCTTGCTTTACTTTAGTCTTTTTAGTGAGGGTAGGGGAGGCTGCTCTCGGTTGCTTTTGCGTTTTTTACTTTCTAGTGAAAAGGGAACACGGTCCAGGGAATTTTAGAAAAGAAAAGGTTGGGAATGAAATTCAAAGTAGATTTTCTTTTCCAAGTTTCTGATTCCATATTCTTTAGGAATTAAGGAATAACTAAAGTCAAATGAAATTTTTTAGTTTTTTGTCGATCTTATAGATAGAAGGTTTCTATACTTAATACTATTAAGCCTTTCCCGCTCTTCGCGGCGCTACAGTAAGAAACTTACCTCTTATCTATCTAATAAGTCGAGTCCTCGCTATACCAGTAACAAAAAAGCAAGAGAATCCGTTTACCTTAACAAGTATACCCAAAACTCCAATATTCTAGTAATCAGTAACTAAAAAGAAGTGCTTTTTTATAAGGAGAACTTTACCCTTTTTTGTTTTAGTATTCTAGAAGTTAGGTACGGTAACAAGTTAAGTCAGTCCCTTTCTTTAGTCGAGGTTTTCAGGAGTCTTTGATAAAATGTAGAATCTTTTACTATAAATGAGTAAGGTCTTATAAGAATTTATTCACTCGGATAAACTTTAAAAGGTAAATATCCGGGGCTTAGTAAAGCAGTTTCTGAAACAAGGTATTTAGGAGTTGTAGCTTTTTATAAGGTATCTGTGTTCGATCTCGTATACTTCCTACAACGCCTTCGGGTGCCTCCTGTCGGGAAGAAAAACTCAACTTTGTACTAACTATAAGTTACTCTAAGGGCACTAACCTCCCCCTCCCATGTCAGTAACTACCGAGTATAAGCAAGAGGGATATACTATAAACATTTTACTACACTTTATACATAAGTAACTGCTAATAATACGAATACAATAGAAATTCTAACTGTATGGAAATGGAATACTCTTCTAATTCTAAGATTTTTGACTATTAATAGAATCCCTTCAGTAAGCTATCCCTAGCTAAAAGGAAGTGTCCCTTAACCTTAGGAAGATTTGTATAGATAAGAGGAGTACTGCAAAGAGCTATGAACAGGTACTAATGGGGATACAAAAGAAAAGTCAGAGTAGGAAGAAGTGTGCCTATTATGTATGTAGGTTTTAAACTACTAAAAACAAAAAACTTCCTCCGCTAACGCTACCTTCGGGAAGAAGGACTTTTATATGTACTCGTAAGGTTTGTTACCTATTTAAGGATTAAAAAAAGGACAGGGTAAACAAACTCCTGAAAGGGCAGCTTCCCTACCTAGTTTAAGTACTTATAGGAATAGATACTAAGACCAGAACCAGTAAACCCGTAGGAACCCCAGTAAAAACTCCTAGAGTTCCTTAACAGATAGCAATGTTTCTAGCAGGTAAAGCCATTTTAGGAATATATGGAAAGCTTTTTTCTCATTATCCAGTTTCACATAGGGAGGTTCTTAACTAAAACTCAAAGTAGTAGTTACTGATTAGAAGAACAAAATAGTACAAGACTAAGAATAAAATAGAAACCAGCAAAAAGATTTTCAAGTGTGTGTAAGGCTTCCGTGGATCAAGCATCAAAAATCAAACTTCCAATTAATTAAGGGTTACCTCGATAGAAAATAGTTACCTAAACGTGCTAATTCAAAAGGAATCTCTGCTCTTTTTTGTAAAGCAGCCCTTAATTAAGAAGGGGGTTCCGCTTAGTATCTGTCGTAAACCCGCAACCCTTAGAATTACGAAACAAAATTCAGTCATAGACTCGGCAAAGGTGTCCTTAAGAATAAGATTGAAAACGCTTTATTCTATAATTCTAGATATCAAACTCTACTCTAGTAGCACGTAACCTCAAAAAGCTTGGTTGGGGAGCCCTTCTGACTCTTTATCTTTAGAAAGAATTCAAAGTTTCTTTTTATAACAATTGGATATCTCTCTTTTAAAGGCCTCCTTTTTTTAGGTTTTGGAAGCTAAAAAATTCCGGTTTAATATTGGCAGATATCCAAGGGGACCTTTTTTTTTATTGTCGCTTTTGAAACTTGGAAAGCCCTCTTCTAAAAGAGGTCTCGCTGGTGAGACTTCTCTTATGTCAGTATATAATTAAAAAGTCTGCTTCGTAAATAAAATTCTTTTCGGATCTAGTTTTCTAAGAAGATTGGGGTTTTTCCAGGGTCCCCGTAATGCGGGTAGAATAACCACTTGCATTGGTTAGAAACTATACAAGAGATAGAAGACCTTTAGGGATCGGGTGTCGCATAAAACAGGGTCACGGCTCTTTTTTAAGAATATAGTAGTGCTTGAGTTTTTTATTTATTTATTAGGAAATTCTATATAAGAGATAAACCTAGTCACGTAGGTAAGGGGGGCCTACGAACTACTCAAACTCCAAATCTTTGATATTCTAAACAGAGAGTAACTTTAGGGCAATTACATTTGATTTGTATTCCTTCGTTCCTTTCACTCTGATCAATGGTAGAGTCTTTGATCTGGTGTCCTTTTCTCGGGTTCTACTTCTAAGATGCTAAGGTGGATAAGCTAAATTCGGTGAAACTCGGAGACTTTGGGATTCTAAAAGAGGGCAAGTAAACAAGTATGGAATATCTTCTAGAAATTATATAAAGTCATTCAATTCAAAAGAAGCATAATAAATCATCTAAATAAAAAGAGTCAAAACTGATGCTGAGTAGGTCCTAATGGGGAAACAGCAGCTAAGTACAGAGAATCGAGATTCCAGATATAGATCTAAACTTCAGAGTTTTTTGACTGAACCTGCAACTAGCCTTTTTAAAGTCTTCAATCTGGGTCAATCTCTTATGGGCCCTAGCTTTCCTGCTAAAGCTTCTTTTAGATTTGTGTCTTATTCTATGAGTGCTATTTGCTATTAGTGAAGTTTGACTTTTACTACAGTGTTAGTAAGTCTAGTCTTGTAATAGGGTAAGGGCTTAACCTCTCTTAGAGAAGTATAGGGTCAAGGTCTATGGATAGCTTTTCCGCTTCACTTCACTTAATATAGTAGGTCTTCCAATTGAGTGCTGGTTTTTGCCTATTCTGGATCTAGCTAACTCACAAAGAGCGAATATCTATAATGTGAATTCAGGAAATTCCAAAGAAACCTAGTAAAGTGGGTGCTAAGGAGGTCTCATAGGGAAAAGAACTTGATCGGTACCTAAACTAAAAAGAGCATTAGCAATACGTTTTATTCTTATCCCTAATAAGTTTTTTTTATTAGAATTCGATTTGAAAGGCCTTAAGTTTATTAAAGGGGAACTTTCGCGCAAGTTCCTCTGTTTCTCTACCAGGTTTCAATGGGACTTTCTTATTTTAGAGAAGGGTTTTAGGGATGATTTTATTCTACTGGGGTTCTGCCCGCTTAGTTTAAGGGGGTTTTTTCAACAAAGGTTTTTTTATTTATTGTCCTATTGCTTTATGGTAGCTTTATCTAGTCTAGTCCCACCTTGCGGATTAATGGGATTTATAAACACAGGGATCCGTGACTTTCTCGACCCTTCCTATTTCTTTTTATGGGTTTTGACAAGAAATTCTTGAGGAGCCTGTTTTTATGGTATCTTCCTTTGTCTTTGTTTCAATTACTAAAGGCGGGCTGAGCTGAAGTAGTAGCACAAGGGTCTGAATGAGTCTAGGGGAAGTTTTCTAAGCAAGTTATAGGGAATCCAGGCAAGAAGAGAAAGCGTTTGTTTGGTATTAAGAAAAAGGACTCCTCTATGAATAAAGTACAAATGCAAATGGAAGTAAGTAATTTAAAAAGGAAGATAGTCAATCTTGGTGCTAAAGAGGTCGGGTAGGGAAACTCAGGATAGTTGACATTCTAGATAGTTTTTTTGTCTTCTTTTTGAAGAAGTTCCCCGTAAGGGCGCAGTCTTGAGATAGAAACTCTTTGAATTCAGAATTGGTGAGTTTCCTGTTGTCAGGTACTTCTACATTTATAAGGTATTATATGCTAGCTTATTCACTAAACTGGGGATATATGTATGTAGAGTCAGTCAAAGAGGCGCTTACTCTTGTTGCAGCGGTGCTCTATCTTTAGGGATTACCGGATAGGCATTCTTTGTAATTGTAAGCAGGGAATTAAGCAGTAAGCAGTTTCGTAGAATAAAACACAGTCAATCTTGACTCTAGACTTATATATATAAGATAGAAGATTCTAAACACTAAACTAAAGAAAGTTCTTAAAAAGACATTAGAAATGGGAATGGGTTGTAAATCGGTCAAATAGAGGCCTGGGCTAGTCGGTTTATGATAGATATAGGGTTTCCCGAGCACTATAAATGAAAAAGGATTTTTATTAAGAAGAAAGTATAGAGATTTCCTAGTTGGATTTCTTGGTGTTAAGAGTACCCCTCTTTGACTTTGACTGATGATAGAGGTTTTGATACTCCTTTTGAAACCAGCTTTGACAGGAAACTCTAGGATTTTCTGGGTTCGATTGAGATAGAAATTTTTTTCAGTTTCCCTTTCTTAATAATGGATATTTTGTTTTGTACGATTTATTTAGCCTGTCCTCTGTTTTAAACGAGCTTTTAATGGGAAATTCTTTAGTTCAGGGAATTTTGGTGTTCCTTTTTATCTAGTCTAGGGTTCCCGTTTTGGGTTGTAGGGTTTCATAACTAGGTAAACGGGGTCTTCTTTTCTCTTAGGTTTGACTGGAAATTCTTCGTTGGGACTCAACTCGGGGAGTTCACGTAAGGTATAGCTGGTTTCAATTCAACAGAGATTTCCCTTTTTATATTGCAGGGGCGGTTTTCTAGTATAAAGTAGAGGGTTTACCTCCGGCTTTGGAGATGGTGTAAGCCAGTCTAACTTTTTGTTTTTATAAAAGAGTTCCTTTAGGTTTGGGGTTGTACATTGAAGTAGGAGGAGTATAGGGGGCATAGGAGGAGCACAAAGCAAATAAAAAGTCGATAAAAAGGCCCTAACTCAGGAGTGAAACTTAGGATCAAATCACTCTATACGTTGGAGGTATAAAACATTGTCACTGTTTGAATGAATCCGTATTCTTCTTTATTAGCTTGACTTGATTGGAACTTTTAAGCTTTGTAGGAACACTCTAAGTTTTTTCTCATAGGCTTGCTCTTTCTGGGTTTAGTGTCATAAGGCCCTTTATCGAAAGTCCTTCTATTAAATTATTAAATTAAGGTACAGTCAATTTTGACTCTAAACAGGTAGGTCAATAAGTAACAGGATATCCACTAGTCAGGTCCGTTGGCAACAAAAAACCAAATAAATAGTGGACGCAAGAATTAGGTCGAGTTCAGAAGGGGTATTCAAAGTTTGAAAGTTTGGGATTGGAACTTAACTTCTTGTATTTGAATGTTCTCCAAAGAGTGATCATTCTAAAGTGAAAGTTTATAGGGAAGATAGGTTAATAAGAAGAGGGGTAGAGAGTCACGGGGCTGGCTCTCAGAAAGGCCTAAAGGTTTATGGTTTATAGTGGTAGTAGGGAATTTCCTTGTTCTAGAATTAATAAATGAAATGAGCACAAGTTTGAGGGAAGCGCCCCTTTTGATGAAGCAAGTCAAAGAATTCAATTCAATACGGGATAATCTGAGTCGGGCTGTAAAGAAAGGGCAGCTAGGAAAGTTAAGGTATCGAAGATAGAGATAGAGATACAGAATACAAGTACAAGTCTCTTTCTAAAAAAACGGAAGTAGGCTTCTCTAAATCATCTAATGAATTGAGGGAGTTCCTTAAAGGTGTAGGTAATGCAATTAAGAAACTGAGTGTGTCGCTGGTGAATTTGTTTTCAGAGCTACGTAGTAGAGAAAATCTTGCTTTCTTTTTCCTTGCTCTAGTCTAAGGTAAGAAGTTTTTCCCGCGCTGTTAGATTCTCAAATGTCTGGAGATGTAGATCTAACGGAAAAAGAAGTTGCTGGGTAGGCGCTTAGCCTGGGGTTAGTTTGAGCTAGTTGTTATAGAAAAGGGAGAAATCCGAGTAAATAAGGACACGAAAAGTATGGTATTCCAAAGTCTGAAATAGGTGTAGAAAGCAAATTAATAAAGCTAGTGGGTATTCTAAATATGAACACCTTGGGAAATCCGTAATAAGAGCCCGAAATGTGTCTTGATAAAGCGAATTTATAGTAAATAAAACGTTTTCTAATGTAAGTAAAATGTAGGGTCTTCCAGAATTCGAAGTGAAGTAGGGTTCCAGTTTCGGATTAAGTCAGGGGTTCCGCTAAGCAAGGTTGGATCAGAATTCCTTATTTATAAAGTCAAGGGATCTTTTAGGAGAATTTTATTGGAATAGCACCGGTAAACGCTAAATCCAGGCTTTCTAACCGCTGAAGGAAGTCTAGGTAAATCGGTTTTCTATTTTATAGGATAGAGTCCCTTTTTTTCTAAGTAGGTTCATTCTATTGTTTACAGGATTCCCGATTCCAGATACTATAAGAAAGTAATTTAACTAAAATGAATGCGGGCAGTAGTATCTCAAAGGAAAGAATGAAAGGGCTATCCAGTCTAAAGGTATAAAGAGTTTCACAAGCGGGAATTCCTTGTTACAGGTTACAGAGCAGGTTTGGGAAAGGGGGTATGCACAAGCTATTCAGGTCAGGAGCTGCAGAATTCAGGGGCCGAGTTTCGGAAAGAGTAGAAGTTGCGAAGCCCTTAAATAAGAAGAAATCTGGGATAGCTTTGGAGAAAGTTATGCAGGTTCATAAGTACTCCTAATTCAAATAAGGGGTCTAGAAGCTTAAAAGAGATTTCCTATAGAAAGTTTTTTACTGAAAATTTATCTCACATTCTTGAATTTGACGTTTTTACTGAACAGGGTTCTATTTCCAAGGTGGAAGTAAAGCGAGTCAGTTTAGGCAAGGTATATCCCCAAGAATCCTTTGGAGAGGGGTTTAGACATTGATTTTAGGTAAAGTAAAATAGGGGTTCTTTTTAAGTGTCATGAATATGCCCTTTAAGGAAGTCGTTGGTAGGCTCTAATTAGGTTAGTAGAGCTTCTTGTAGGGATATTCAGACGCGGGCTTTCAATAAGGCTTTATGTGGGAAAGTTCTGGTTGCAACTAAAAACCAAATAAATAAAGAGTGGATACAAAAGTTTAGTTCTGGAGAAGCAAGCTTAGAAGGGTATTCGAAGTCTAGAAGTGTTTTGGGATTCTAGGAGTCTCTTAGGGTTTTCCTTGGTGGGATAGCTAGATTTCATCAAGGGGTTTCTATTCTAGGTCTAATAAACACTTGAGGAGCATGCTTTGGTTTATCCCTAAACTTTTCCTTAGGTTTCATTCATAATCGATTTGCATTTGATAGGTTTCTTATTGGCTTGTTCTAATAGGTTTGACGAAGATAGGAATTCCCCGGATTTCAAGTCAATGGAGTCAAGCGGGTAAACCCGGGTAGGAAGGGCTGCAACTAAACTAAAAGGGAAATAGGGTACACAAAAAAGAGGTCTAGTTCAGAAGCAAGTTAGTTGAGAGAGATAAAGTAGAGAGTATGGGTTTTTCCTCTTGTCAGGTATTCTACCCTTAAGGGATTGCCCGGTTAACAAGATATGAAATGTAGATTTAGCGATAGGGGCTTTTCCTTTCTTGTGCATTTTAGTAAAGGAGTCTAATTTGAAAGAGTAAGTAGATGAGTTTCCTACTGAGCGACTTTCTATAATAGATTCCGGTTCATTTTAATTAAAGAGCTCCAGTTCTTCTAGTTATAAAGTTAGTCAGGCTCGTGGGCAAGGCAGAGCCAATATAAAGATAAGTCAAGAAGGCAGTCTCTCAAGTAAACACAAAAGAAGTTTTATCTTTATTCTAGGGTTCCGGTTTCGGGGTACTCAAGTCAAAGTTTGATTTTTTCGGCTTCCTTATTAGTAAACGAGGTAGACTTTCTCCTATAAGAATTCAGTTTACCCTCTTTTAAGTATAGAGTTCAGTATATTTTACAGGCTCGTAGGTAGCATCTCTTAAGGAAAAGGTACTGAGGACTGAATGCAGGTATTATGGTAAGGGCAGGAGCACCTCTCTTGTTTAAGGATTTGAAAGAAATTTAGAAAGCTCATTAATTAACAGACAATCTCCTTACTTAGTCTGTTCCGTTTAGGAGCTCCTAGAAGTCATTCAATTCTAAAGAAACCTACCTAGTAAACGTGGGCTCTAAACTATATATAAAAGCAAGAAAGTTCTATATTAAATGAAAGGGTCAGCATCTACAAGCGGGCCAATTCCATTCTTTTGTGGGGCTCTCTAGACTGAGATAGAAGTTTTCAAAGCCCGGGTCTTGCAAAGGAAAGCTTGATTTTTAAACGAGAAAGATATTACATACGTAACAAATTTCCTGTTTTAGCCTTTTTTCAGTAAGCTAGTTTTCTTTGTGACATTAAGATTTTTCATAGACTCGTAGAAATTTTGGAGAGTTCCCCTTTTCTTTACTCTATCCTTCAAGGGTTGTTCTAGTTCCAAAAAAAATGAATGGGTTGTATCTTAATCCGGTTAAAAGGAGCCAATCTAGTGTCTATAAGGCTATAAGAAAGCAATTCAAAAAGATATAGTCAAATCGGGTGCTAAATAGGTCACCATAGGCTATACTCAACTCTAAATTCTAAAGAAAAGAGACGCTGGATATAAAAAGAGAAACAAAATTTTTCTCTTTTGTACCCCTCTTATCTTAGCTAAAACTGGAAATTCCTTGAGCTACTCTATTCTGTCTGTTTCTTTGTTTCTAATGGGTTTATTTGGATTACAATTAGCTCATTTTTAAAAAAGGGCTGCCCAAGACAAGCTTATCTCAAAGAAGTTTTGGAAATACGAAGTAAAGAAAAAAGACATAAAATTTCTAATATACGGGATAGCTTGGAAGGACTTATGGACTTTATTTATTTATGGATGAATTTTTTTGTAATAAAAAGATATTAAAATAAATTCATACTAAGCGTAACTATTAGCTAATGTCTTGGGTTCCCAGGCTTCGGGTTCAGAGCACTCCCTTTGAGTCAAAAAGTCAGACTTTATATTCTATACGTCGACTACCTTTTTCTTAAAAACGGGTATAAAATTCGTCAAGAGGTAATGCTTCATTTTTCGTTGTTCAATTTCAACTACAGAAAACCAAGAAACTCAAATTTAGCTATAGAAAGGGTATCCAGTTACATCAAAGTCGAGCCTTAGATGTAAAATCAAGAAAAGTTGTATGAACATGAACCCCCTATAAAAGAGATACATACTTTTACTGAATTGAGGTATTGAAAAAGGCACTAGTGTCCTATAAAAGTCTAGATATAGCTCAGGGGTGAACTTTCTCTTATCGGATACTCCTTTCACAGGTTACTGCTTCACTAAAAAGGGACTTTTGTAATGAAGTCAAATAGGAATGAAAAGAAGGATCTTTCCTAGTCTGACCAGTGCTTTGCGATTCTACGAGTCTCTTAGAGAATCTAGATTTACTAGTTGGATTATTAGGCTGAAGGGTGCTCCTAGGTTTTGTGAACTAAAAAACTCTATTTGAAAGGAGGAGGGAAGAAAGTCAATAAGTGGAGGCAAGGTATATCCCTCAGAATGTAGCTAGGAGGAATTTCTTTTAAGTAAAAAGCAGGTCTATATTAGATTCAGTCCTAGTTTTGAGAGAGGGGTAGATTCAGAATTGGGGGATAAAAGGCTTTGGTTTTCCTTTATTTATTAGGTACTCCTTTCGGGTTATGAATATTGTAGAGAGATGTAGTAATAGGGGTAGTGAATTTCTTGGGAGTGAGTAAGAGAGTTCATTCTGAAAATAGAGTAGGTTTGCTAGCTTGACCTATCAAGTTTGGTAACCTATTCCTTTCTTATTATGCCAAGTTTTCTATTGGTTAGTATAGTTCAGAAGGTTCTTTCTATAATTTCTAAAGAAGCCTTCTTCGTTTAAGAGGCAGAATACCAGTCAAGATAGTCAAATTCTCGTTTAAAGCTAGGGTTGGCTTTTACAGAGCGGGTTTTGTATCCTTCTCTTGGAGTTTATGCTTTTTTAAGGAAATAAGATAAGAAGGATATAATAAAAAAGTACGCTAAACAGGTCAAATGGGGCACCTTTTAGAAAGAAACTTAAGGAAGTGCTTTTTTTTACTTTGATATATGCATCTGTGATAAATTTACTGACTGAAGTTATTGATCTTATCTTGAAACCAGAATCTAATGATTAAGATTAAGTTAAGTGGAGAGATTTGCTTAACTCTCATAAAATATACGGAAAAGTCTTAATTCCAGTGTTTCATAATACTATACTCCCAAGATCCTTCTCTTTAGTAAAAAGAAAAAACTACTTTAAAACTTGAAATATGTTGTGTATAGAGTTCTTTGGTTAAAGGCATTCTTGTATAGCCTTATTTTTCCGGATCCTGACTAATCTAAACCTTTAGTCTTAGTACCTCTTAGGAATGGTTGAATTTTTTGTACTCAGTAGATGAGGTTTTAGTTAATAATAGGAGCTTGTATTTGTGAAAAAGGCTTTTTCAAAGAAGAGAACTTAGAATCTTATAAAAGTTCAATCTGTACGGAGTACTGTCAGTATTAAATAAGGGCCTTTCTGAGTCTCAAAATAGTTATAGTAAATAATAAAAAAGTTGTCGACAAGCAGGGATTTCTTTCATTTTACAAAACCTTCCTTGCTTAAATTCATTAGGTTAGGGAGATGAATGTTAGATATGGATCTTGAAGTCTAGTTACGGGGAGACCTATTCACAAATAAAGAAACCCCCACTCTCTGGCTATAGATAATCTAATATTTTTAATTGAGTTGTGATTTTATAAAAAAACTAGAATTCGATAAGTTTAAAAAGTTGTAAGCAAATGTAACAACAGACAAGAGCTAAGCTTTTTCTCTTTCTCTGTGTGTGTCTTTAGTAGGATATGCTTTGTTTAAGCGACCAATCGGGGTCTTCCTAAGGCAGAGTCTAGATCATATAGTTTATAAAAACCCCGTCTCCCTTATGGCGAACCCGTATGAAATAACCTAACGGGAATACTTGTATTAACATAAGAGCCTTCAAAAAAGCTTTTCAACCCGGAGAATTTTCCGTTTTGATCTACGAGGAATCCACGTCACAGTTACAAAGTCTTCTATTTAACCACTTCTTTTGTGTGCATGCGACTTGTACAGAGAAACCCTTTTACTTATGTACTTATGCGGCCTAAAAAAAAGATCTGCCGGACCTCCTTTCGCTAGGGAGCATATATCTTATACATAGAGCAGTAAACTATTAGGACTTTTTTTTTAGTTTTGAGAGAAATGTTCTACTTCTCGTACAGGTTTTTTTAGTTTGATCTTTTCTTTCGAGGGACTCCATAAACTGCTGTGATTTATCTAACCCCCGATCCATGAGGCTGACCTCTTATGTACTTAAGATTCATTCATAGCATATTTTTGTTTTATCCTTCGTATTTTCTTCCTTTTTTTATATAGAAGCGAAGCTCTCTTAGAATTTTTTGCTTAATTTTACAAATTCCTGTAAGGCCTCTCCTTAAATAATTAAGAGGGACTCTTTTGAAGTTTACCTATGGGATCCCTCATCAGCAGGCAGAGTCCGTCTCTACTGAGGAGTTTTTATCTATTACTATTACAAAAGATTCTATTTTATGTAGACCAGAAAAGACTCTTTCAGGCGATACGCTTTTTTGTTCTTTTATTCATTGGCACTGCTTAGACAATACAGGGTCCTACTACCCCACACTTAGGGATAAAGTTCTGACTTCTCCTTAGAGAATTCTAGGTAACAAAGTTAACCCAATGTAAATAGCATACTCTTATTCTTTATCAAAATATTGTAAAGTCTATTAGTATTCTTTAGAGATCTGGGTTCTTTTAGTTTAGTAGGAACGAGGACTTTATTAAGAGCCGTACTCAGTTAAAACAATAAGGAAAAGCCTAGGGCAGCTACTTTGGTTGGAGAAAAGAAAGAAGTTATTTATAAAAGCTAGAACTATGAATTGAGTTACTTACAAAAAGACCCGGTTCTTATAACGTTTGTATAGAAGTCCTTTATTTACTTTTTGGTGTTTAATTGCACAAGAATTTCTTGAAAGAGTCTCTCTTTCTTTAGTGTATCTTGCGTCCTAGTTAAAAATCTTTCACAGAGACTTTAGTTTCAATTTTTTTATTTAGTTGTGCGTAAGGGAACTCGGCTTTCTATTTTATTATAACAACTCAAAAGGATTCCCTCTTCTCTTAATCGAATTTCAGGACACATAATACCCACGAGGAAGGTCTGCCAAAAATCCAGTTATTTAGGCCTTGGCCTCTAAGGATAAGTCAATCCAAAAGAGTCCATAGCTAGAGAAGTTCTGATATGAAAGGAAGCTTCTTTTTCTGACACTTGGCGAAACCTAAAAAATTTTCTCTACTAAACTAAGCTTAACAGCTGGAATAACACTTGTATGTTCTAATGGAAAAACAAAGAGTCAGTACTTTTCAATCTAACCCCGCAATTCTCAATCAAAGTAGGGACCCTGAAAAAAGGTCCTTTAGAGTCTATTTTGAACTGGCACTCCCTTGTTCACTAAAAAAAACTAAGACTAAAGTTTTGTACCTTTAAGTAATTCCAAGGAACCCAACCCCATACGGTAGCTGTCACTCTATTTACGTGAATAAACTTTTGAGGTCCTCCTTAACATAAGTAATGAAAAAAAAGACACTTCCTTATCTTAATTAAGGGCTAGAAAATGATAAGAAATCCCTAGCTTTTGCTTTTGAAAGTTACTCTCTTTACTTTAATAAAAAGCAAGAATAAGAGATTCTATGTCAAGGGTGCCTTAGTAACACATAACTATTACATACCCTAAATTTTCAGTCTCGGAGCTACCTATAAAGTATGCTGGTAGAATTTTTTTAAGCCTAATAAAGAACGGGGCTATAGAAGTTTATGAATCTTTCTATAGACACAACCCGGCTAAAGATTTTTGTAACAAT
This sequence comes from Pelargonium tetragonum, assembly GCA_036897445.1. NCBI lineage: Eukaryota > Viridiplantae > Streptophyta > Magnoliopsida > Geraniales > Geraniaceae > Pelargonium > Pelargonium tetragonum. The sequence goes on along the minus strand of JAYMTL010000066.1, from coordinate 45,464 downwards.
TGTCTTAAGTTTTAAGTTATAATAGACAAATTAAGAGCCCTCTTATAAGTATAAATCCGGTAATCCGCGACTTAATTTCTGTTCAAAGGGACTTGAACTCCCCCAAAAAATGAATAGTAGATTATCTCCTGTAGTAAACCTGTTTTGTATAGCTCTTTTTTATAGATTAACCCCCTGAAGCTTTTGCATTTTAGTAGTAAAAAACTTGAATTTCCCCGATTTGAGTTTGAGAATCTAGTATAGGGAGTCCCAAGTACTTAAGCTTAAAGTAATACGAGTAGTGTTAATTCACTAGACTAAAGGGGCGTGCCTACTAATGAGAGTACCCTTTAATATTTAATAAAAGCATGCGGCTCTTTTTTATAAATATTACGGGACCAAACTACTTGGAAGAGCCTTTTATGCCTACAAAAACTTAAAAGAATGTAGGATAAACTTATGGAAAACTCTAAACAAGGCTCTTTATGTTCTTTTTAGGTTTATGGCAATATAAAAGCATCTTTAGTCACTCCCATCCATGGTTTATTCTTGGGTAGTAGGGTCACAAAAATCTCGGGTACTCCCTTTTGAAAAAGCGTAATTCGTGTCTGGAAGTCTGGAAACGGGTGACACTGAAACTTTGCTAAGGTATGGAGCTCTTAATAAGATATTAAAAGACTCTTTATCTCCTCCCAAAATTCATTTTGGCTAAAAAGAGGCACTGGCAAGGTTACTGGATAAACCCCTAATAGAACGTATACCTATCAAATCGGAGTTTAGTTAATAAAGGGGGCCCAAAGTTCCCCGTTAAAAAGAAAAAGAATTTGTGCAATTTCGAGAACAAAAAGCTTTCGGAGAATAAATAACGAATCCCCGATAACTAACGAAAAGTAGCTCTGTAAGCGATTTTAGCGCGTGAAATTCATTCCAGTTATAGTAGCATAACATAAGAATTTAAATGCATTAAGTTCTTGGCCGGTACTCGACAAAGGACTGACTGGCAACACTTATCCTATCCTTTTTCTTTGTTTCTTTATATTTTGGTATCCTATTGCTTACTCTTTTTTCTATTAGTTACTTTCATTATCTTATCCAATTCTGACAAAGTGGATTTTCTGTAATTTATCCCAGGGTTCCTCTTGGCATATCTTTGTTATCTAATTAAGTTTACTTCATCCCAGAGACGTGGAGTTTTTTGACTCTATTTCTTTTGTTTAGTTTCAAACTAAGCTAGTTTGATTTTTGCCATTATTTACCAAGGAAGGCTTATAGGGATATCCTAAAGCGAAGCGAACTATAGGGGCCGCATTCGTCTCAACGGGGTTCCGCCTAAGAAACTAAGAAAGAGTCTTTCTTAGGAATACTTTAGAAAGTCTCAGATTGGTAGGTATTATCAAGAAAGCCCCAACAAAGAAGTTTATGATTATAGTCAAGCTCATGAGAATGCAGGTGTAGTTACGGAATCTCTTTTTGGCTAAGCCGTGTCCCTAAAACCTTTTCAGTTTCATGGTAAGAAGAAGAGTTTCAGGGTTCAGTCAATAAAGTTAATAAAGAGTCATAGTCTAGAAGAGTCTAGAGATAGAGTAAGCCAGGGTTTTAAGGGAGATCTTAAAAAGTATGAGAACGAGATAGAGATCTAATGGAAAAGTAAGTGACTTGATAAGCGAGCCTAGATAGAATCTCGGTTTTTATAGATGAAAGATGAAAAGGAACTTATAGTTTTGGCAGTAAGCAGGGGTTCTAGTATAGGGTTTTTGAAAAAAGGAAGAATTTCAAGTAACAAGTTAACGAGGGGTGTAGAAAGATTTTGGGGGTCCATGAGCCATGCAGTCAAATAGGAAAGTCAGTATATATCTTTCTGAGTCTGAACTCAAGCTATTTATTCTTGGGATTCTAATTCGTTACTTATTTAAGATGTCGGGCTCTCCGTTAGCTATAGATCAAAGGTAAGATTTTCTAGAATCAATTGAGATTCTAAGCCTCCTTGTTTCATGTTTAATAAAAGAGTTTCCTTTGGAAGAGCACATTTCTCTTTGAAAGTAAAGCAAAAGTGGGTTAGGTAATAGAAAAATTTCATAGAGTTTGACTAGATTTGATCTTTTATTTGTGAATAAGTTTTCAGGATTAAGTAAGAGTAAGTATAAGCCTTGAAAAGAAAGTCTTGGAAAAAAGGAGTCCAGCCGTATGCAAAAATAAGAAAAATGCCTGTTTCTCCTGGTGGGGACTCCTTTACATATGGGCTCCTGCTTCACCAGACAGGGTCTTTATAAGTAATGAAGGCAACTCTGATAGGGGATATCTTTCTTAGTTTTACCCTTTTACCTGCAGAGTGGTTTTGGAATTACAACCTGTTACTTTCTTAGCCAAGTTTCTCTCTATTAGTTTGAGTTCGTTTGCCGGGATTGATTCTTGAATAAGGGTTCCTTCTGGCTGGAAATAAAGGGGTTTGGTTCTTCTTCTTAAGGAGTTGGCTTATATAGAGAATTTGATAACTAGAGAAAGATTTCAAGGGTTCAATTCCTAATTCGAAAGTTTTCCATTTCAAGTTCTCAAATTTGTTATGTATGTAAGAGACTGATGTATTAGCCTTTTCAGTAAGCAGGTTTTCCTTGTGCCGTTATTTACCGGGGAAAGTTTAGCTAAAGCGAAGTAAGGAGGCCTCCGTCTCAACTGGGCGTTAAGCCTATAAGAAAGTTTCGTTAGAGAAATGTAGTCAGTCAAGGGAAAAGTATAGCCCTAAGGCAAATTCACTAACTAGGGGACTTCCTTTTAGCTTCGTTTCATAAAGTAGACTCTTAAATGTGTGAAACGAAGGTGAAAGGGCTCATATGCAAAAGCTGCTGAGTAAGGGAAGAGAGACATAGCCCGAAGTAAGCAAATGTATAGTCTATGAATTACTTCTTATATAGTAGTGTATAGGGCTTTATGCGTTAGTATATTTGTATAGATAGGAGTCTTTTTATATGATAGGGATTTTAGGAGGTGTCTAAATTGAAACTATAAAGTAAGGATTTCTCGGGTTTCTAAGAGTTTTTGGGGATTGCTTATTGAGTAAGGAAGTCTTTTCTGGAAAGGGTAAAGATACGGGTAGTAAGGGGCGAAGGTAAGCATTTTTCATAGGCTAGAATCGAATTCTAAGGCAGTCTCTTGAATAGGAGGGCTGCGATTTGAAGGTTATTTTGTAGTAGTAGGAAGTTAAAATTTGACTCTCTTTCTATTTGTGCTATTTGCGAAGGAGTTGGAAGGTTGAAGGGCATCTAAAGAGTCTCAGAACTTTGGGTTTATACAGGAGATTGAAGAATTTTTTCGGTTTCCTGTCAGTTCTAGTAAGAAAGGGCGAAGCTTTCTCTTATAAGAATTCAGCTTATCTTTTAAGTATATGTATAAAAAAGGAGTCGTTGCTTTCTTTTGAATGAATGACTTTAGCTAGATCGGGAAATCAGAGTACAAAAAATCCATAGACCCAAGGAATCCCTAAGACTAAGAAAATCCTCGCTAACGAGAAAATCAAAACTTTTTTATCTAGTTATGGAAACCTCACAATTCCCAACTTTACTATTGCAAAACTAATTTCTTATAAACTAAAAAAGGTTTTTGAAACCGCTACTTTTCCTATCCAGCGAATCCCTACTAAACGAAAGATCATCCCTTTATCTTATCGAAAGACTGGCTTTAGCTTCACACACTCCTTTGAGTCTCAAAACTTCGAAATTTTTTTATACTTGATACTCAGAAACCTAGAAGCAGGAGCTATACCGAGACTCTGCCTTGCCCACTGGCTCTATTACCTTCTTATGCGCCTACTTTCTTTATAATAACTCTTTGGAATATACAAAGTAAGTTCTAATTGCACACTTTTTTATAGGTCAAACTAGCAAACCCATAGACTCTTCAGATCGGAGTGGACTATTGCGCACTGCCTATCTGACTTAATATATCTAAATCCCCTTGTCTCGTTAACCCACTAACATAAAAGAAAACCCCTTATTTACGGACTTCACAAAGACCCTGCCTAGCTAAGTGGTACTCTATAGGGAGGAACCCCTGCCCAAAAGTGAGAGAACCTCCACCTGACTTCATTTACCGGAAGGAAACGAAGGGCTTCCTATCAAGAAAAACTAAGTACCACAGAATTCAATTAATTACATTACCTCTCTCTATATAGAAAATCTTATCTGGTACGGCCTATTCCGTGCGTTAAAACATGAATGAATATGCCCTGTAAGTTCTCCAAAATACCTATTCGACCTATTTTAGGGCCCTTTATTTCATTTACCTTGTTTCTTTGGAATTTTCTATTCTAGATTATAGATGTCTTAATTAAATAACCAGGTCTGGAAGGGAGGTCTATAAGATCAACTACTTCATTCAAGGAAAGACTTTCTAAAGCTAATCAAACGGGTCGGGGATGGAACCAGGGATCATGCCAATGTTTCTATCCAGACTATTTAGAAGGGCTTTTTCTTACCGCTAGGAAATCCGTCTCCTAATGTTAGGTTTCAACTTAGACATCCTTACTAAAATCCAACTAACCCGCAGCCCCTCTTTTGACTATCCATACATCCCATGTCAACTTGCCTAGTGAAGCCATAGCCTCTACAGAATAGGACAATCGCATTTGAACCGACGGACACCATCTCTTTTTAAGGATGCTCTAACCGGTTAAAAATCTTACTCAGGCAACACTTCTATAGTCAATTAGATTTGACTAAAGTAGAGACAGCTCCGTCTATCTAAGATAAGCAATTTCCGCAGATTTCAAAAGCATTCTACCTAAGTTATTAAATACTTTACTTGCTGCAACTCTACTATTTCTTTTCATTTTATTACCCCGGCTCGATTGGTGTAAAGTCAAAACCCCAAAGGATTCCGCGTCAAATTTCGATTCACGAGCCAGCAGAAACTCAACAAGCTCTCAGTAATGATAGGGTTTCTTGTGGACTTGAACCTGTGGCCACTAGTATCAAACATTTTTGATTGAGCAAGGAGGCCCTTTCGTGGCTATTTACAAGCTCTCTGTTTCTAGAGCACTTTTTTGAAGAATTCCCTTACGTGAGTTTATTCATTTTACGCGTAGGGGAATCCTACTTTTCTAAAAAGAGATCCACTTTATTAGCATTAGCTAGAAATGCCTGGAAGACTTTTGTCATATGCAAAATCTGACAAGTTAAAAATAGAGTTTACCCATTGATAAGCTCCCTACAAGGAAGAAGACCTCCTAGAATTGACAAAAGAAACAACTAATCTATATATTGAAAGGAATCCCTTTACTTAATGGTAACAGATAAAGAACAACTTACCTACTAGCTAGTACACTACCTAATAAAAGAAAGTATATATAGAGTCTAATACAGTATAATCTTATAGCTACAACCTACTCCCTATAAGAAGGTAGCTCCGTGCCCTATAAGAGAGCTACTCCTACTAATGCTCCTATAGCTTATTCTGCTTCTACCTCTAACTCTCCTTATATATAGAGATACAGAATACAAGAATGCAGAATCTAGGTCTATGAAAGATATGAAAAGAAGGGTACAAGAACTCAAACAAAGAAAGAAGTCCATGAATACAAACTATGAAGAGTAAAAAAACAAGTCTAGGAAGTAAAAAGAAGAGTACAAAGCAACAAAAGAAGTCAAGGCAGGGTACAAAGAAGACTCAGAGGCAAGTAACTCAGTTAGGTCAGAATCAGTTTCAGATGCTGGTGTACGTGTATTATCCTTGCTTACTGTACTACAAGAGATATTAACCCTCCTAAACTCTGAGTTTACTCGGTAAGAAGGATGTACTCCCACCTAGGCACTATCTTATCAATCGATAAGCTCCGTAGTACAATTACAATGAAGAAGATCTCCTAAACCTATTAGCTATCTATTACGTACTACTAAAGGAACTAGTATACTCTCTATCTACATAAAGAAACCTATCAACTATAAAGTCTAATATACTAGCTACATTAATGCTTCCCCTATTGGTGAGCTCTGTTAGGTATAGCCCTGAATCTACTTATCCTGTTCATACTCAGAAGGCCGAAACAAAAATCCCCGTGCCTAAAAACGAATTAGCCTTTCCAGAAACTCTTTATACCTTGTTAGACTCTGACTCTTGTTCTTAGATATTCTAGAAACCCCCTCCTTCGAATGATGACGCTCCTACTTTAGCGTATCCGCCTACTTTATTAATTAATGGAACCTAGGTCACTCCCTTAAGTAAAGAGTTTCTTTCCTCCCAAAAAGACTAAGAAAAGGAAAAGGGAATACAAATTCAATGTTTATATCCAGCGTTTAATGCCAGTTGAGGTAGTTCGTAAAGTGTTTGGTTTCCCCGTTCGAACGATTTACCAACCAATTTGACTAGATCTTTCTTTATTTGCTTTCTTACCTTATAGCCTTCACATAGAAAGGATCCCCTCCCTGTTAACCTGATTAGATACATCCCATTCTGTTTAAGTGGAACTGGAAAGCCATCAAACGAAAGACCCTATTTGGAATTGCTTAGATCTCTAAAACTTTCTGGATTAGAACTAGAAGTTTCTTTATAAGATAGCAGTAGAGAGTCCCTTTAGTACTCCATTTGAATTGAATTTCGTTTTTTCACTTCACTTGAAATGCCTAGGAAATTCGTTCGTTTGAAAACTCTACTATAACCGGGAAACAAAGGAACAAACAGAACCCAAAAAACTACTTTATCAAGTACTTAAGCCAAAGCTCGTTAAAAGTTGACAGAACATATTAAAGCAAACAATGCCAAAACCGCTATCTCTTTTTAGTACAAACTTCCTTTTGGAAAACTTTCTCAGAACTCGGAAAATGATACATACTCAGAAGCCTACAAATTCTGCTGCATCTGACTCTTTTTACTTGATAGACGGACTCGTCTTAAGAGCTTGCTCTGGGCTCTACTCAACTCAAAGCTATCTATGTATGTGAGACTCTCTATCTTCTTCTTAACCTGTGACCTACTTCTTTCAAACTCCCAATCTCGTTAACCAGCTAACCTAAAAAAACCATAAACCTAAGAAACTCTACCATTAGTCAAAGTAAAAGAAACAAGGCTGAAGTTACTCTCCAGAATGTCGTTTGTTTAGAGTTCGGATACTAATTAAGAATATTGCCTATTCAACGCGCTTACCTTGTATCAATTTGAATTTCTTGCTTTCTTTATAGGATAGAGATTTTGAAGTAAGAGGCAAGAGCAAACCTTCGTTATAAAATGAAGAGACGTCCCGAGCAAGCAAGTGAAGCAGAACTAGAAAACCTACCAAAAGCCTGCCTAGTAAATGAAACTTAGGAGCCTCCCCTAAAGTTTTATCCCACAAGGATAGCTTAATTGAAAAAAAGGAACATACGAAATATCACTAAAAGACACTTTCCATGCCGAATTAGCCTGTCCAGTAAACAACCTTGACATCTGAGACTTTATACGTTCGATTTCAGACACTTTAGTTAGAATATCCTTTTGAAACTAAGACAAACCTTTTCTCTCCTTATAGGCTCCAGAATTGATACCTGGAACTTTAGGTAGCCAGCATCTGCTACTTTGACTTACTTGCTTGTTTTCAGACCTCAAAACTTCTTGATCCTATTAGAGACCTACAAACTACTTCCTTTCCTTAAAGCTAGACCGAGACTCCTTTTCACGAGTTTACTATGACGTACTATTTTGTACAAACTTCAATCGGAAACCAACATAAAAGATGCTGCATCTTCTTTTTACTATTCTTGATTCCTTGTCTTAAGAACTTGACCTATCCGGGCTCTGACTCATAGCTATTTTGTGACTTCTATTCTCTTATTCTTAATTAAACCACTTCCTTCAAAACTTTCTTTAGAGCTCCGGGATATTCGGAATATCTAAGTAAAATCCCAAGAATCAGAATGACTCTTTTAAAAGAAATTCTCTAAAGAAACAACTACCTACACTAGAAAGGCATATGAACAACTAACAACAGTATACCAATAGAGGAATCCCCTACTATATATTATAAAGTTATAAAGAAGTTCTAAGTAGCCCTTCCCTTATATTGCTCTGGCTGCTAAGGCTCCCTTCCTGCTTCCACTCTTATCTTACTGAGGCGTATAGGTCTTACTCCTTAGTACTAAGACTAAGAAGATTAAGAATACAGATACTGAATCTAAGTCAATAAAAAAAATGAAGAACTTGGTCGATGTGTTATCCTTTCTACTTATTTCACTATATAACATGAACCTTCCTCCGCTAATGCTACACGGTAAGTATAGATGGACGTATACATTATACACATTAGGAACTAACTTCTCAATCAATAAGCTACAGAATACATTGAAGAATCTATCCTATACTTATAAACAACAAACTAAACCCAAAAGAACCCATACACTGAGCTTCTACCTGCTATTTTTTTATTACTACCTATCCGCTAGGCTCCCCCTTTGCGAGTTAGCCCTTACTCCTACTGCTTAAGCCTCCTACACCTTCTATTGCTATACTCCTCTTTTTAATATTAGGATAAAGAAAAAAGAAGAATCCAATACTAAACAAAAAGAATTGTGACAGCGACGTAGCTAAATCTAAAGGCAAAAAGCAGAATAAGACAAGGAATACAAGTATACAGATGGAGAGCTCCTCATAAAAAGCTAACAAACAAACAAAAGAGGTCAAGGAAGTCATAAAAAGAAGAAGAGAGGCTCAATCAACTCGGGTAAGTCAAAGTCAGCTAGGTCGGAATCATTATCCGCGGTAGATGTCTTCGCTGTTGCTTGTTCGGGTACACTCTCAGCTAAACATTTACACTGCATCAACCTTCTAAACTTGTAGGTTGAGTCGGTAAGAGATACTACTTCTTATACTCACTAGGTTTCTATCCTCTCAAGCAAGAAAGACAGGATACAAGAGGAAGAGGGCTTCGCACCTTAACCCTTAAAAGAGACTAAGACTATTCAAACTAAAAAAGTACTCTATATTCATTCTTCTTAAACCCCTTTCATAGTTACCAAACCTATAAGCTTATATGAAGAACAAACCTATCTATCCTTCTACCGGTATACTAGGGGGCCCTTCCTAGTCCCTAAAGTTCCTTGCCTCCCTATCTCCTCTATTTACCTACTCCTATCGTCCCCGCTCCTGTATGAGTTACCTACCCTTAGTTAGGGTTAGCTATGACTCCCACTCCGACTCTAGCTTCTGCAAAGTCTCCTGTTCCTGCCGCTTCTCCTAATCCGAACAAAGAGCAATTAAGTCAATTCAAACAAGTCAGAATCTAAGTCTATGAAAGAAGAACCTAAAACAGATTGCAAGTAAGACAGGTCAAACAAAGAATATAAAAGAAAACTTAAAGGTTAAAATAAAATAAGAAAGAAAAGAATTAAAAAGAAGAAAGTTCAGGAGTTGGTTACGCTCACTCATGTGCCCTCCTTATTAATTATTTACATTACTACGACCTTCCTCCGCGTTGCTACATAAATGGGACGTCTTCTTAGACTCACTAGGTTTCTATCTTCCTTATGGATAAAGACATAGGACAAGAAGAAGATCTCCTAGTAGAATAAACAGTAAAATCAAACTAACAAATATCTAGATCCTATATCATATCTACCAGCTAAGGATTAGATTATATAGATTAAGAAACTCTCCGTATTACTGCGGGGCTAAAAAAAGGAGAAGAAAACTGTGTAACTTTAGAACTATTAACATAAATTTTCTATAATGTTTAATAAGATAAGGTTGAGCGCTATGGATAGGCCCTTCTGCGAGACGCAAAACGGGTGCTATAAACCCGTAAACACGCATAAATCCGAGATTTTGACTTTAAGAATAGCAAAAAGGGGGTAATGCTTCTTCTAATAATTATAAAAAGAAAGAGGGCTATCCTTAGGTTTTTTAAGAACTTGTTCTAATAATATTCTCTAGGAGCTCTCTATTTGATTTGACAGGAGTCTACAAGAAGTTAATAGGGCTCTTTTTGTACTTGAGGATTTTTATAGCATCTAGCTTGTTCTTGTAGTGATATAGGATATATATATAGCTGAGAAATACAAATACTAAGTATATGCTGTGGAAGTAAGCTACCAGAGCGCCGATACGAGTGAGTAAAAAACACAAATTGTAAGATGTAGTTCTGATCCCTAGTGGAGTAAGGTCTCCGTAGGCGAGTGAATTCTGCTTTCTTTCTTGTGTAAAATTTTTTTTATCTAATTAAGTAAAGTAGCAACCTCCCAATCCAGGAGCGCTTGGTTGCAAAAAAGCTTCCAGGGTCGTGCTCCTTTTGATTGCTTGAGAAAGATTTTTAACTGAGTAAGATCTAAATTCAAAGTGGAATTCTTCTTAATTATTGACAAGACTAACTTAGATTTTCTAAGGAAGGTTTTTCATATTACACACAACTTTATTAAGAGTAAGAGGGCTGCTTACCCTATCTCTTTTTGGGTACCTTTTCTTTTAGTATAGTTCCTTGTGCCTATATGTATCCTTATAACAAATTACTTTTAGCTTGACTCGATCCTTCTTAAGATACTTGAGAGGCAGGACTCTATATCTTTGAATTGTTTGAATACCCACTGCTATACTCCACCATATAATAGGCCCGGCTTTTTTCTCTGAGAATTTTTTTAATCAGTTAACCAAAAGTCTTCTATATAAACTACTTTTGTCAACCAAGTCTTAAGAACTCTAAAAACCTTTCTAGTATAGCTTAAAATCTACCTTAAGACTGACTTTTTTTATTTAGAGCTATACCTCCCCTCTTTTTGTTTTGCCAGTAGGATCTTAGATAAAAGATAACTGGATAACTATAGGCAAAGATGCTTTATAGAAGTAGATAAGAGAGGTAACATACATATCGTATAATATTAAGATTAGAGTTTTGTAGTTATAGTCAAATTCCTCTTGCCTCATTTGTGCTTATCGTTAAAGAGGTTCTAACCTTATATAATAGGGGGAGTCCCCTTAAATCTTTAAAGGTATACGCTGTATCTCTAAAAAAAAGATCCATATGGAAGAAAGAGGTATAGGTAAGAAAAAGAAGAAGCCCCTTATAACGAGTAACATAAAGGTATAAGGACTAAGGCAACTAATAAGACGGGCAAAAGACTGAGCTACAGAAAAGAAAGTTTTGAAGAGTCAGTAAAGTAGGGGTAAAGCCAGTAGTATAGCTAAGAGGTTCGGTTTTGGTCTCAAAAAACAAGAATAAGATACAGAAAATAGCTATAATCTCAGAAGGCAAACCTGTGTAGCTCCCTTTGTAGACTCAATTTTGTCAGTCTTTCATTTCATTTTTTAAGTTATTAAAAAAACTAAAAAAGCAGCTCCTAAATCAATTTTCAAGTTTCATTTTGAGTATGCCTGATCGGGATCTAAATATCTAATGCTATAATGCTCGTAAAAGTCGGGATTACTTTTAAGGGCTCTCTAGGCACAAACAAAATAGTAGTAGAAAAACTTCGTTACAATAAAACAAAGGTAAAACTTTTCATTTGAAAGGTCAATTTCAAAAGGAGATCGGAATTTTTCACATATCTTAGTGCACGAAAGTAAAGGGAAAGTAAAATACATAAGTGTTATAGCTTTGAACGGGACGCCGCTTCAAATTAAAAACAAAAAACAGGATGAATGTGGATGGGATTTCACATGGATACGGTATAGTAACTTACCGGAGCCCCTAAAATACGAAACATTTAGGTAGATGTAGACTAATTCGAAAGGGTTTTATACCTAGGACTCTAAAAGAAAAGGTGAGGGGCAGCTAAGTCTTGGATACGTCAAAGCACTGAAATTGACTTTATTAGTTTTTTCGAATCCACATTATCCTTAGTCAAGTCTTTGTTAGAAAAGAGTTTTCGGGAGATAAACCGGTATTTTCCAGCTAGTCAATACAATAACTATTGATCTTCGAGTTTATAAAAAAATTTATGCAGTCAATAGCCCGTTTCTTATATAATCGTAAGGGGCAAGTAGAATAAAAACTAGGTCTAGGGGCCTTTCCTACAGCTTTGAGGAGATTCCAAATCTTAACCCATATCTTCACAATTACTTAAAAAGGAAAACTACAAACTTTGCAACGCTCGAGGCTTTTTATGCTTCTATAGACTACCTAGTAATGAATACGGAGCAGCTCTTCCGCAGAGCTTTTTACTAAACTTTTTCGGCTTCCCTGTATTGGACCTCACGGACTTTTAGGATTATAAAAAAGGCATTTATCTTTACAGAAAAGGACATCCTTATAAGAAGAAAATTCTACGATTGAGTAAATAACTTGTATTAGGATCACAAGTTTGATTATTCATTTAAAATTGTTGAGAAGTGGATAAAATGCTTTATACTAAAAACCTGTATTTACCTTACGGGTTGCGATATCTTTGTAGTGGAAGAAGACCTTTATAAATAAAGTGGATAGTATTATAGGCAAAATCTTTTGTTATAATACTATGGGGTTGGGAGTGAAATCGTTTAAGTAGAAAGAGAAAAAGCTTCCCTTCTAAAATACTCGCGAAAACCCGTGGAGTATACCCAAGTGATAAGGCACCGTTGATATCGGCGTTTCAAAGGTTCGAATCCTTTTGCTCTACTCTAATATTTATGAGAATAACGAGGAACTTCAGATTCTTTTAGATTCAAACTCCTTTTTTATTTCACACGAACAATCCTACCTCGTTTATCGGATACTAAGTTTTTAACTATTACGAAGAGGTGAAAAATGTCTGTACGTTTAAATATACGACATCTTCCTTATAGAAACCCTTGTTCTGCCCAACTAAAATACTAAAAGAAAAGAATTCCCAAGCATAAAAGCATGAAATTTACGGCCTCGAACTACTAATAAAAAGGGTATCCTTAGGCCCTCCTATTGATTTGATTAATTAGGTGTCCTTTGCCTGCAAACGCATTCAATTCTGGGGCAAGGTCAAAAAGGAAAAAGCTCCGTGGGAATCGGCGAGATCTACACCTATATAACAACCTAGATATAAGATATAATATAGAAAGAATGTAGTATATAGTCGATAATTTTTATGATATCCAAGTCCATTTTTTGCTTCTCATAAGGGGTAGTGTAAACTCTTGTAGTCCTTCCAGATTTTTTCTTTTTAGGAGTATCTATGGAAAAAGCTCTGCCATACGCTTTTCTTTTAATGGAGGAACTAAATGGACTTGAGAAGTTTACAGGGGGTCCTATAGAAGAGTCTTGGGGGTCTATTATAGGACAATGAGTATCCGAAGAAGCTGGGAAAGAAGGGCTAGACTATGGCTCGTAGGAATTCCTCAAAGGATTCTATTCCCTGCCCCTTTCAATCAATTAGGTTCTATCAAGCATTTGAGTATAAAATTAGGATTTAGGCATAAGAGTGCTTTGACAAAAGTTATCCTTTTTCAATTCAATTCTATTATATAGAGAGATATTAAGTGCCCCGGCGCTCAAGGAAAGGAAGGTTAGAAACAAGTTTCAAAATGAGTATATACAAAAACCTTTTTATAGGGTACTCCCCTTATGTGCTGACACGCAAAATAATGATATCGCAGATCCTAGTAAAAAGGGTTTTACCGAAGTCCTGCTACTCAATTAGGATTAGGTAATGCATATTTAGATTTCGAAAGATTACTTGTAAGCTTTTATTTATCCTCATTTGGAATCAAAGTTTCCTTTTAGTTAAAGCTTTTAGTCTCTCTGGGAAGGAAGTCTTAACTCCTAACGCGCACACCTAAGCCATGCATAACTTCAGGAGCCCACAAAACCACTAAATAAAGTAGACTCGCAGATTTAGTAGTTAAAACTACCCTACCCATAAAGTTCCTTTTTTAGCTTTTTTCGTTGAGGTACAAACTAAGTTCAATTTGAGGAATATAGCGAATCTCTTTCTTCCTTGAAAACCCCTTTAAGAAATCCCTTTTCATACGGTAAATACATTCTTAAAAAAACTTTGAGCGTTTAGTGATGAATTAAAACCTTATTATATTATTGTTATTCTAAAGTCTTGTTTACTAGTTAATAGGTATACAGTAGTCAGTTTTATATTATAGTGTCTTACTCTTGCCCTATGCTATGTGTTTATCGCTTGGGAGGACTGTAGCCTTTAGTCTACTATAATGGTAGTGTCCACTCTACCGACTGTAGCGAAGCGGAGGAAGGTAATGTAATTATTATAGTTTTATAAGTATACTGACTGACATTAGAACCCCCAAAAAACCTGTCAAACTCCTACTCAACAGAAACCTATCCTAATACCCCTTAAATTCCTTAACTGAATTCTTCTTCCGTCTCGCAGCCTGCTAAAGAGATACCCCCCTTTCCTAGAAGCTAGAGCTGATTATTATGTGTATAAGTCTTCTTCAATCAAGTGGTTCACTATAGCTTCTAGCTTATAATATATAAAAGAGCTATGAGGAGTAATCTACATGTCGTCAAAAGGGTTATCCTCATAATTCAAGTATATTGTCTAAACAAGAAAAAGCTTGACTCGTACACAAGAAAGAGCTCCTCGGATGAAAATATCCTTATATATAATGAATTATTAAGATACTTCCTTATCTCTAATTTGAAAAGGAAGGCAAGGCCTAAGATAAGAAAGTGAATAAAAGTCATGAACCAGTAACACTCCTCCTGATAGTATAAGCTAGGAAAGAGAATCTTAACTAAAATCTCACTCAGATAAGGATTCAAAATTTTTAAGCAAACCGCGTGAATACAAGTACGCGCAAGGAGAATCTCTAAAAAAACCTTTTTTGAGGTTACTCTACTTAAGAAATCCCCTTAGAGTAATAAGGAATATAAAAGGAATTCTCCGGCGAAAAGAAAAAGAATGGGACTTGCCTAAAAGTAAAAGACGACTCTTTACGAAAGATTGATCCCAGTAGACGGAGGAGCCTCAGAAATGAACTTAAAAAGATTCTAAAAGCTAAAATTTTGAGATATATATAAAGGAAGTGTTCAGATAGTTTTGAGTAGTGAGCTGCACTAAGAGAATTTTCATTTGGGTTGCCTAGTCCTAGTCTAGTATATAAATATAAATAGAATGCAAATCCCTTAACACCTAAAACTGGGGCAAAAGCTTGAGATATTATTAATTACTCTACAAGCTATGTATTGCAAGATTTCACTCGCACCAAACGCGGGGCTGTCAAGAAATCCAGTCAAAGCCTTTCCTATACTTTCGCAGGGTATCCGGGTTTCCCACTAGTAATTCCTTCTTTTTGTAAAGCTTCTAGTCACGTCACGTAGGACTAAATTTGAGGAACCCCCCTTTTTTCGATAAGGACTCCGTACCTTGGCGGGCAAAGGAGATAATTCTAGTTACAGAATTTTGCCAACCGAACTCTAAATCCCACTTGTTCTAATTCCTCAATCCTAGGCAAGTTTCTCTTTCTCCAAGGAGGTCAGTCTTCCGATCTATCGTATAAAGCGCGTATAAAGTCAAGACAATTTCTTGTTCTAATAAGTGGGTAGTATAGCGAGAGGGTAGGCCCAGTAACGGGGTTTTGCAAGAGTAGTTTTCTTCGCTATCTTTTATTAGAATCAAAGTTTTTTAGTAGTGAAGCGCAAGGTCGATCAGGCCTTCTTTAGAAGGAAGGCCGCAACCTTAAAGCTTAGGCTACTGGGGAGTGGGCTGTCTCTATTAGTCTTCAATCGGCTATTTACTTTATTCTATTATTCTATATTCTTATTATTATTTTGCTTACCTAGATTCGAAATAAAAAGGAAACTTGAAGTTTTTTAGTCGAGTATCAAGAGCAAGCCGTATAACGAGTAAAAAGGGGCTTTTGGCTAGGCAAAAAGGGGATCTTGTTATACTCTTGGTGGATTCCACGTTAAATCCTAAGAGGTAGTCATAACATATTTTGTCAAATATTCATTCGGATACGCCAGAGGTTCAGTCCTTTTAAAAACCTTGACAATTTTAGGAAGACCTCCCAGGTGCTTTAGAACTAAGAATGCTTTGTCCCAAGGAAACTTTACCTTCGATCCGCTAGAAAGAAATTTTAGAGTTGTGAGGATATAGACCTGGATTATCTAGGGCAATACCCTGCGCATAGCATTTTTTCCCTATAAACTCTAGTCTTAGTTTAATAGTACCTTTTTTCTATAAATTCACTTTAGTCTTCTTTAGGACTTTAGTAGAAGTCTATCTATTACTTAAGAGGACCGCATAAGACTTGGCGTCTATTGCTTACTGAACGGGCTTCCTGCCTTTAAGTAATTAGGTTACCCAGCTCCTCTCTGCCCCTTCCTAAAAATAGCTAAGGGTTCCTACTAAAGTATCCCATAAAAAGAAAATCCTAGAGTCGTTGCAAGATACATTTATTTGAGTCTAGGAAACCGCAAACCCAAATTTTAGGACTGAAGTATTAAAGATTCATTTGTGTTAAGATGGATCTGCATCAAGAAAGTGGAGTGAATTCTAAAAATTTCTGATTCATTTACTACATATTTAAGTCCATCGTTTTGAAATACGGCTCTCTTCTAGACACCGGCAAATGAACGAGTTAATGTAACGAGTCAAACTTTTTTTATAAAGCTTTTTTAGGTAATAATTTTTTGAACCAAGTTGTCTCACTCACATTGTGAAACAAAAACTCTAGGTTTAGTCTTTCTTTATATAAAGAAGAGTTCCTTTCTTTTTGGGTAAGGCTTTATAGTCCTAGCTGGCATACCTCAAAAACCTTAGAGCCTGTGGAATTCGATAGTAGATATAAACAGGAGGGTTCACTACGAACTTTTCATTTTCTATTCACAATTATGGATTTATTAAACTAAGTACAACTACAAAGTTTGAACTTAAAGTTAGAAAAGCACAGCTAAGTAAAGGGATCTTTCTTCGCGTCTGTTCAGGGTTAAATAAGTGTCAGCCCTTTCTAGATTTGATTCAAAACTTTGAAACTACTTTACCCGTAAGGAAGCGCAAGGCACAACCCGGATCTAACTGACTACTAAGCTTACATAATTTTGCGGAGGGCTTTTAAGTATGAATTGGTAAGGAATTTTCTTGTTAATTAAGCGTGAATTTGAGCTTCACTAGTTCTTGGATAGCGAATAAAAGAAACAGTAGGTGCTTTTAGAAACCAGAAGCCCCAAAAATGAAAGTCTAAGGGATATCCTATGCTCTAGTATCTGGAATGTAAAAGAAGAAGGCACTGACCAAGAACCTGAATTTAGCAAAACTGTATATGTCACTTTGGTGTGTGTTCTACGTGAAAATAAGAATGTAGTATAAGGACTTTTTAGTCTGAAAGTACCGACTTTCTTAATTTATAGTTATAGTAGATTGCTGTGGCAAGATTTACGGTACGGTAGAATTCTGGGGTTTTTAGTTACACTCATTAAAACATATAAAAAAAAGCTGCATAACATTTGACAAAAATTAGGCACTGATAACTCATTTTTTGAACCCAAGTTTACCGCTATAAGATTCTAGGGCTTGACCTTGTTTGAACAAGTAAAACAGAACTAAGACTAAGGTAGTCGAAGTTTTTTCCTATATACTTACTTGGGTATAAAGTACCCCCCCTTTTACTAAAGTGACCCGTTAGCTAGCCGCCAATACATCCACAATTTTAGGACTAAGAATAATCTATGTTATTAACTCTTTTTGATTCCCTTTTTAAGTGAAACATTACTATCTTATTACTATTATGTAAGTCCTATACTTGTTTCAGATTAGAAAAGGATAATTTTACGAGATCCCCACTTAATGCAACTATCATTCTCTTTATGTATCCAGAATGCCAAATCGCAATATCCAAAATTTCAGTTCTAAGGCAATATTTTTTTAGTTTGATCCTATAGAAAAAGAAATGCCCCAACTAAAATCCATTGCCGGGTTTAGTTCTTTTTGATAGTAATGAAAGTTGATTGTAAAATAAAAAGAGAAGTGAATTTAGGGAGTTTTTCATCTAAACGGGCCTTATTAAAACAATTTTTACAATAGTGTGCCTGTAGTGGATAGTTCTTGTGTTATATACTATATTCTATTGCCCGAGGACCTCATATTCATTTTAACAGCTAAATATAGCAGTGTCAAGCAAAAGTAAACCCTCTCTAAATTTCCTTGGAGAACCCAGATTAGAATTGACTTTGGGGAAGGCTCCCGGGCCCGAACAGAGTTATTCAACTTCCTAAATTACCCTTTTTACTTTATTCAAACAAATTAGAAGACTCTAAAACCAGTGTAACGTTAAGGGATAAACTTCTTTGTAATAACGGAACCTTTATCCGATAAGTTCATTTTTTTTTGATCATTGTTTGCTTATGGATTCGACTTAAAAACCCAACTTCTTGATAACTACTGGAAACCGGAAACTAAATACCTTCAGAATAAAGGAACACTATAAATAAGTGAGAAGCTATGACAGTAAAGACACTAGCTACAAGGGAAGACTATATATAAGACTAAGAAAGATAAAGACTTTATAAAGCAATTACCTTAGAACTCAAAATTAGATTATTGATAAACTGACTTACACTATATAGAATATAGACACGTATTCTTTTTTTTTCTTTTGACTTGCTTTAGTACTCTTTATAAAAGAAAGGACTTCTTATGGAAGACGCGCTCTTCTTAGGGCTTTAGAATCTTCTTCTTAAGCTTGTTTATTGTAAGGAAAGTCTTCTATATTCTATAGTTCTTTTATTAGTTAAGTAATGAATTTCTAGTTTAATAGTACTTTGTTCTGATTGGAATCGATAGTTAAGATAGTGTATAAACTGTATAAAGCGTATCCCCTCATTTGCTTTGTTTTGTTCTTATCAGTATGGTGGGAGGAACCCTTAAATGGTTTAGTAAAGAGTCCTTTGGAGATCAGGGAAAGCTTTTTTAAACCGATCCGGGAGGCTGTAATTGCAGGTTTTTATTGAAAGTATTGACTTAAAAAGAATAAGACCTTTATTCCTGTTATAAGTTTAAGTAGCTCTTAATCTTAAGTAAGGAGTTGCGTTCCTTATAATTAGAAATTTGCTTCTAGTATACGGGGACCAGGAATAAGAAGAGCAGGTGTTAGGAGGAGTTTGTATACCTCCGGAACTCCCAGATTAGAAGAATGATAAAGAAAAGGATTGAACTTTTAGTTACATTGGATTAGAGGATAGTCACCCTATTTTGCTTTATAGATTCCTATCTCCTCAAAAAGGCTACATATTAGGGTCTCATAAACCCTCTTCTTCTATTTCAGTCTCGAGATCTAAACAAAGGAATTGATATGCTTGTAGATGCTTATCCTTTTTTCTTGAATATACTTATGTTGATGTCCTTTCTAAGCGCTTTAGTTAATCTTTCCTAAGCAATGTTTTGATTTGAAACCTTCTTTTTTCTGAGGTATCTTTCCCAAGGGGTTCCCTACTAACTAAGAGCTACTAATGATAATGATAAATACAGTATGAATTCTATAGCAGGGTCTAAAAAGAAAAAGAGAAAGTGCAGTGCCCACGAGTAAACAACACAAGTTTTTCTATCTTTCTATTAGAATTTCAATTACTAAATAATTTCACTTAGGTCTTTCTACTCTTTCAAGCCTGAGACTAGGGTAGTAAGCCTCTTTTTTAGTCTACCACTATTTCTTTTTTTATAGCCTTTTTTATCTTTAGTCCCTTTTTAGATAAGATTCGCCACTCTCGCACTTTTCTTCTAAGAATTGGGCATTCCTAGACAGAGTAAAAGACTTCTGAAAAGAAAGACAAATGACATGACTCATTAACTCAAGTACGAAATTCCTTCCGTTTTCAAGGCTTTTTCCTTTTTGAAAGCACTCCTCATTTCAGAATTGACAGGATTAGATGGTTTACGCTTTTTTCTTATCTAGAATCATTACGCTGTTTATTTTATAGAGTTTCGTAAGTTAGTAAAAAACCAAGAATCTTCCTCCGTGCCAAGCTTTTTAATAAGTCATTACTCTTGAGAGGTTTTTTGCTTGAGTTTGACAGCTTAAACTAGTAAGAACCTATAACCTGAAATGTGCTATCTAGTGACTACTTAATGTACGATTTGAGTGTATATAGATTTACTAGTTTTCATATTTTGTAATAAAGAGTCTCCCTACACTCCCTATAAAGTACCCGGATTTAACAAGTGTACGTATGAAATCTAAGTTTAGCTTTTCGCTTTAAAATGCAAAAAAAGACACTTCTCAGCTAGAACTGAACTAAAAAAAGTCTCTTTTTTGTAGTAAGCTTTTGACGCCTCTGTCACTTACTTTTGTTTCAAGAGTCAGAAGTCAAGCGTTCCCCTTAGTGAATTGAAAATGCCAGGTTATTGAAAAGGTTTAAGGACCCCCTTAAGCTTAAGGGTAATCGAGGTTTTTATAATAGGAGACTTGAATGAAAGGCTTACTAAAGAAAGCAAGTAGGAGTTTGCCAATTATGTTCATGAATCCCTTGTAATCCGGTGTATTTGTAATAGATAGTATCTTGTTAAGGAGAATTCTTATTCTTCTTTGTTCTTATGATTAAATAGGAGGGAGAATCCTTCCATTTTTCAGAGACATTCTTCAACGGGAACTTAGTAAAAAGGTTTTTTGTAGTATTCTACACGAATACTCATAGGCCCACCTTTTGTATTTGCAGTTCTGACTGTAGATAAGTAGATTACGCACACGCTTTTTCTTTTTTATATTATTTATAGGTTATAGGAGAAAATTCTTCTAAATTTTTCTTAACTTGCTTGCACTCTTCCTTCTTTCTTAAGAGCAGAACTCTGGGTCTTCTTAATATATACTAGTTATAGTTTAGATAGAAACGCCCTGTTAGGAGCTAGACTTATCTAAGTCTTTTTACTACTACTATTTGGAGCTTAGTCTTGCAGCTCTTTCTTTCTTATAATAGCAAATTAAGTAAAAGAAACCCCTAAGGAAATTCCGTTAAAATGTTTAGCTAGCAAGAGTAAAAAACACAATTTTGAAGCTAGCTAGTGGGTACTGCAGTGTAAGGGTTTTACCGAAAAAAGTGTTATAAACTAAGCAACTAGCGAGTCTACTTCACTCTTTTTTGTTATATTTAGGGAGTCTAAACCAGGAATCCTAATAAAGACAGTTAATTGAAAGTATGACGAGTCTTTTTTCCTCTATCTAAACTTTGTAAGTTGAAAATCCTAGGGAAACCCAAATTAGAGGTTTAGTACACCTTCCGTTCCAATGTATAAAAAATATCCTACTATTTCAAATTCAAAACAGAATTGCACCTGACTTTATCTGTACTCTGTACTAGTAACTCACCCACCCTACAGACCTACAGAGAAAAACGCCTCTTACAATTAGTTTAGTACTTTTTCGACTTAGGTCTCAATTTCACTCGCGTACGATTTTCAGTGACTTGGCTAGCAAAAAACTTATCCTGGGAATTCTTACAGTAGAACTTCTTAATAAAATTCCTAAAACAAGGTTCAAATTAAGTAAGAAAGGTAACCACTTACCGAGTTTACCTAAATCTTTCTTAAATGATCTAAGGATCCTCCCCTTTTTTAAGGTCGGTCCTGCCTAATCATCTCATATACATCTTTCTATTATTAAAAACAAAATCAAATTCTTTTTGAAATGTTAGTTTAAGCGAATGCTCTTTGGTTCTTGGTTCCTGAAAATTCTTATGAGTGCTTTGCTGCTTGGATTAGAAAGAAAGAGTCCTTTTCTTACTATTACTATTAGGAAGTTTTTAGATTTGTTCAGAAGGTTCTTTGTATATAAGCAAAAGAAAAGGAAGCCCGCTCCGTAAACACGAAAAAAAGAATTAAGGTTACGTATTTAAAAGTGGTTTAAAAAGGGTCTAACATGTGTGGTCGGTCCCGCGCGCTTTTCCCTTAGAATTAGAAAGAGACTCCGTGAGTTTTTTAATACCTTCCTTTTTCTCACAAGGACCCAAGCTTTTTAAGGGCTGAATATTGAATCTTTTGTCAGTCTAGGATTAAAAAAGAGAGGTTGGTAACTCAATATAAGGATTCCCTTCTAGCGCTTTTCTTTGTATCGCTCACTGTTCTAAATTAAAGGAGAGATTCCGCCATAAAACTAGCCACTCTTCTTAAAAGTGTTCTCGATCGAATATGAGAACTTCCCAATTCCTAAGACCTTGATTTCGTAGGAATATTAGGATAAAAAGAGGTTAGGATCCGCATACTTAAAAGAAGTCTCTTGCAAACTTTTCTTTCCTTTGAACCTTGACCGGATACGCATTTATGGCATGGAATAGACTTGTTATAACCTAGAAACTTTGTTAAATATTAAAAGATCCCTAATATTTGAATAAATCTTTGTTGTAACTTGTTGAAATTTATCTTAGTTAAGAGTTAAGAAGCCCCGCTCTATATAAGTGATTTTACCAACGAGAATCTTTTACCCTTTTTGAGAATGGAGGACTTACGAGCCTCCACACCCTTGGTTATTAAAAACCAAGCCTAAGCTTTCTTTTCTTCATTCAAAAATAGGTCGATTGCAAGCAAGATTCAAATGAAATAAAGCACAATTTCCTTGTGTGAAATCCGCTATGTAGTTAGTAGGAATCCTAAAAAAGAGATTTATTATAATACAAATTGAATGAATCTTAATAAACAACACTGAAGAGTGAAGAAAACTAAACTCCAAATGCCATGAAAGCTTCTTTACAAGAAATAGAAGTTTAAACCCCCCTTATACACTAGAGCTTTTTTTTAGTAAAACGGTTTCATATAGACCACAAGTGGTATACGGTTTTAATTTAAATAACTCAGCTCCTAAATAGAGGCAAAGAGAATTAGGTATACTTATCACAGGAGTAGCTCCCGTAGAAAGGAGTACAAATCCGGGTATATTCCCAAAATGATTCAAACTTAAGGCTTCCCGTTAAAAGGGCCCAATTGCAGTTATACTCTAAGGATTGGTATATTCTACTTTTACATTAAGTAAAGGCCTTTGGCAAATTGACTTCAAAGGAGCTAACCTGTTGATTTAGGTCCAGTTTTTATTTGTGATTTGTGAGTTAAAGATTGGGCAATTCGAACCTAGAGCCTTTACAAATAATTCTAGGTTCTTACAAACAAATTAAGAAGGCGGGGTATTGTTAGAATAGTAATATAGGGGGCCAGTTACTTTATATCTATATTTTAGATTCCCATGAATTCGAAGTTAAGCCTTTAAGGCAAAAGAAAAGAAGGGGGATTGATTTTTTACTTTCGTGTAATTCTGCAGAGCTATTTCCTTGCTTTTAGAAAACCCGACGTGGGGATCGGAGATTAGAGAATCCTCTGAGGTATCTCAGGAGCTATAGGGGATTCCAGTGCTTATATAAGGATTTACAGTTAGAGTTAGTAATTCATTTTTGCCTGTTATTTATGTTAAAAAGAAAAGGGTTTTTAAGGGACAGGAACCAATTCGAGCAAACCGTTCCTAGACACTGCAAGGGGTAAACTAAGGTATTATCATAAGGTCTCAAATGGAGTTGAAACTAAAAAAAGAAGATAAAAAAAGACATGTTTGTACTGAAGCTTTAGCTAAAACTAACAGGCATCCAGGTAATCTACAGCTTTATGCCGAGTACTCCTGGGTAACTAATAACCAGTTAATTTTTTTCTTTTAAACCATTTCAACTAGTGTAGTGGGCGATTTCAACAGGAATTTGATAAAAACCTAGTTAGATTAATTGGAACTAAAAGAAAGGTTTTGTGTAAACCCTTACAAAAGGAAGGACCATAGCAAGTCATTTTATAAAGCATTTTTGGTTTGACTTATTTATAATAATCTCACTTCTTGAGAGAAAATTCAATTAAAAAAGGGTTAAGACTCTTACGGTTTTACTCTTCTTGAGTACTTATGTCTCAATCAGAACCCCTTTTGTTAAGGGTTCCACAGTAAAAGTGGTTTCTAGTGCAGCTACTTGTTAGGAGCCTGAAGTTGGGACTATATATAATAAAAAAGGGAGCTCCTTAAGTTCTGGAACTTCCCTGTAAAAGAAACCCTAGGGAATTTTCTCTTTTTTTTTGTAACAGACTTCTATTACTTGAAGCTCCTGTAGAGTTACGCTTTGATGAAGACAGAGTTCACCTTTCTACCCGTGGATCTCACGTCGGTTTAGCCAAATCAGGGTGTAGTATAAATCTAAATTGGACTTCGTTTTTGAATAATTCATTTGGATACTTGTGGGCATAGGGCTATAAAAAAAAGGAAAGCAAAGGCCAAGAAGAATCCTGTGAAAGATATCCCTAATACAAGTCTTTCAATCTATTCTTTTTAGTGGGGAGTGGGGGTAAGTTTTATATTAAAAACTATATGCTTTTCTATTCTTAAGGGGGTTGGTTTTGCTATAAGAGAGGAATATCCAGGGCTTTTTACTAAAAATTCTTTATATAAAATAGGAAGGACCAAAAATGTTTAGCTTCTACAAAAGCCCTAGGTACCTTAGAAAGGGTTCAAATTAGACTTTTATGAGCTTTCCAATACCTTAACATGTATGTAGCCAAAGGTATCCCTGACAGACCAGAAGCTTTCCTAGAAACTTTTTAAATGAAATAAGAAATGAGGAAATATACTATACCCGAGGTTTTTCGAATCCTGAATGTTTATAAAAATTATTGAATATGTATGATATAACTACATGGAGCTCCAAACGAAAGTAAAGTTAGGACTAAAAAGTTTTTGCCTTTAGCATAAACAAGCAGAACTTTAGCAAGATTCTCTTTTTCAGTGTTTATAAAAAGCCCTCGTATTCCAAACACACATGGGGATTTCTCTAGACTTTAGATGTATGCCGTTGCCCTTAAAAATGACTTTGAACAGAGAGACTCTTGGTTTTTTTCTACCTTATATTTTATGTATTTGACCCTCTGGATTAAAAATGAAAGCTAAGGTGCTGAAATTTTCACTTTCATACCTTCAAGGAAAAGGCTTTAAGTTAAGTAAGGGACTCCTTTTTAAAGGTTTGACTTTTTACTAGGGAACTCCTGGATTAAAATTTAGGTGTCATTTTTCAAATTAAGTCTTGAATCTCCTTTTTGGTTAGCCATTATAGAACCTTTTTTACGTAATCCTTGTCTTATAAAGTTTCAACCCCTTGTATGTTTATGTAAGTGCGATCGATTCTTTCCTAAGTCATATACTCGCTTTTTCTATTATAATAGAAACTTTTTATAAAAAATACGCCAGGATAAATATAAATAATAAAAATTCAATCAAAAGATTTTTACCTAGTTAAAATTTGAATGGAACTTCTGGTATATCTTGAGATACTGGATCTTATGTAGTCGACGAAACTTTTACTCTAATTAAGAGCTACTTTGACACAAGGGTTTCGGGACTTTAACCAAACCCTACTAATTTGCATTTTATAGGTTTTAGAGATTAACGAATAAAGAGAGCCTAGAACTTCCTCTTAATCTTAACTATTAGACACCTTTCTTTAAGGATTGTGATTTATTTGAATTAGAAAGAAGCAGAATACTGAAAAGGATACCCCTTAGTTAGAGATGGGAAAGCCCCTTATCTAACTCTCAAGAGCAGCCAATTTGAGTAAAAAACTTCCTTAAACTTGAAAAGAGTCGCGAAGTAACCTTTTTAGAATTGAAAGGGCCCTACCCCTTATAGTGTAAGCCCGGCTTCAAAACTTTTATAAAGTTGTTTAATCAAAAACCAAGACAGTTAGTGCTTTTTACAGTAAGGATTTTCTATTTGAGGAAAGGTTTAAGTGTTTCCAGAGTTTTCAAAACCCTTTTTTAAAGCACGACTTGCCATGTTGCTATATTATGACTTAGGAATAAGGTGTGTATAATACTGAGGTGGGACTCTATAACATAAAAGACTTCGAGATTTTTGCATGAGTTTTAAGTGCCCTCTTTATAAAAAGATAAAATAGACTTGCTTTCTTATTATAGATTTAGTTTACATATTAGTTAGAACAGGGATCCCTTTTTAATCTAAGAATATCCACATGTATTGTTTTAAAGAGGGTGTTTACTGTAAGTAGAACAATAAAAGCAAGATAGGTTTTCCTGACTGGAACATAGAGAAGGAGGTTCCTGTTATAAGTAATTTTAGATCTACCTACGTACGTTATAGACACCTAACCACTCAGTTTTCACTTTTGTTTTTGTA
The DNA here is from genome assembly GCA_036897445.1 of Pelargonium tetragonum. Lineage (NCBI taxonomy): Eukaryota > Viridiplantae > Streptophyta > Magnoliopsida > Geraniales > Geraniaceae > Pelargonium > Pelargonium tetragonum. The sequence continues at coordinate 19,487 of JAYMTL010000066.1, read as the reverse complement.
GCTGCTTTATTATTCATACCTAACGCCGCGACTATGCATCTCTTCTTTGCAGCCCAACTCTCAAAAGGAATTCTCTTGTTAAAAAAACCTTTATATAGAATGAAATTACTAGCTAAGCGAATCTTCTAAGGAAATTTCCCACTATTACTATTATATTTATATATAAGGTTCGTACTTATTTGTTACTAGTAGATATAGGAGTCCGCTTTATAAGAAGAAAGAGAACTGTTCTACCTGACTACAGCAGCGCGAAGGGAGGGGAGGAGCATAAAAGTACAGACTTTCCCTTGACTTTATTAAAAGGAGAGCCCCGGCGACCCTTTGCTTATTTATACTGTATCTCACAAGAACTTTACTTAGAGTTTTGACTCTAACCGGAATACAAATAAGGTAACGAACAACAAGCAGGAATCCTGGGTTTTAAGCTTCTTTACTTGCTTATACTTAGATTAATAGGAGCAAAAAGTCAATCTGTACTAATTAAAAAGGATTTGCTATACCAACCATAAGAAGTTTAATCTATCCGACATTTTAGGCACCCCTTAGTTAGAAGGCTCTTGCAAAAAGAAATCCTGTGCGGAGATCCATAGTAAGAAATCTTATAAAATCTAAATATAAAGGAAACTTATCTTCCACAAGGAATTCTTGAAATTACAACCCGAGCATATAAGTAAGTAAGCTCCTAATTACAAGGGATTCCCTATAAATTTTTGCTTAAGTTCTTACGTATTTTGAATCTAGTTTAAGGTACAGGTTCTTTTTTAGTTTAGTAAGTAGTAAGGGATTCCTAGTAGACTAGTAGAATATCTTTTCATAAGTAAGAAACAAGAATTTAGAACATAGTCTGTTTTCTTGCGCCTCTTTCACAAAGCAATTCTTACTTTTTTTGTTAAAAAAAGGAGACTCTTTTTTGTATTACATGAATTATTTATTCTCTTACCTTTTCCCTCAGAGCCTTTATAAAGAACTTGAGGCTCCCTGCCCGAATATCTAACTACACTTAAATCCAAATCTAAAGAACCTTTACAGAGTATAGAAAATAGGATATTCTTGTGTACCTTATAAGGAACAAAAACATGGCTTAGCAGTAAACTCTTACTAAGAATTCTCCTACTTGTGGGTCCCTCATACCTTGTACTCTTCCCGTAAAAACCCAATTTCTATTCTTTTATATCTTTCTTACAGCATAAAGAGAAAGCTTGGGCTCGAAAAGTGTGCTAACCTTAAAAACCTTTTCTCTACTAAGCGAGGACCCCAGAAATTACTCTTATATAGAAGACCCCTTGATAAACTTGAAAGTAGAACTTAGGTGACCCTAACTCCATCCCTTTCTTTACCAAAAAAATGCGTGTTTTCGTATAGAATAGAATAAGAAAAAAGCCAGGTATTACAAAGAAAGCTAAGGAGGGAGGTACTAGTGGGAGTAAGAAAGCAAGTAATAAGCAGTCGGTGTGGTTATAAAGTCTTCGTGTACTATTAAGACATTATCTTACAATTACCTTCCTCCGTTAGAGATAATGAACTCTTACTAGAACTCCTATTCCGGACTCTCTTTCCAGCTAAAAATATAACAAATAAAGATAAGACTAATACATATACTAAATCTTCTCCCCTATATCTCCTATAAACAAGTATTCCTAAAAGTAAGAAAGCTAAGATAAGAAGAGTTGGAGCTGCGGGTATCCTGAAGAGTCTAATAAGTTTATAAGAAAATCGGGTAGTACAAAAAGGAGGTATTATAGCTCTGAATAGGAATACCGACTACTCCTTTTTTACAAGACAAGAGATTCTAAAGGGTTTTTCCTGTTGATGTTGTTTCCCTTTTTTTAGTAAGTGCATAATTAAGGGGCCTCCTTAAAAAGAAAGCATAACAAAGTGTCATTTTCTGTATGTATCTTGCTGGACCCCTTTTCTATAAGAGTAAGCACCGATCTTTTTAAGATCTAATCTGCCATTTCCTAATTGTTCCTGGGTTACCCTATAAAATGACATTTTCCTGTGTTAGAGCTTTTTCAAAAAGTTGTTAGAGTCGATACGCTCTTTTTATTAAAGATATTCTTTAGGCACCTCTCTTGCTTGACCTTGAAAAATTCGTACTATACTTAACCACACCAAAATTTTACTAAACTAAAAAGTTTACCCTTTAGTAATAGAAAGGACCAAATTCTTATAAGAAAAGGAACTTACAAAAATTCAAGTTTGAGTTCTTCATTTGTAGCACTAAGGAAAAAGATTAAACTTAGGAAATCTGGTCCACAAAAAAGAAGAAAGAATAGGAAAAAGGTTCTATACAACATCTTAAACTCTAAAGGCTCAAAAAGATCTCCTATCCCAAGCAAGCTCCGCATAAATTTATTCGGATTCCAAAACTAAAACTCCTAGTTATAGACGCGATTTTTATCAAAGAAAGGCCCTTTGTTATTTGTTTGGGAAAAAGTAGAATTTCGTGTCTCTGTCCTCCGAATTGACTTTTCTTCGGGTTTATCAATATTAGTGCTTCTTTACCTTTAAATGAAGTTTTATAAAAAAGTAGGTAGAAAGTAGGACCCTCTTTAAATTAATCCCTAATTGTAAATAAGGGTCCTTTTTACAAAGCTAGTTACTCATTGTACATTTACTTTAGTTTAGTAGATTCCAGCTCCCTTTTTAAATTTAACGGGAATGTTCTTGTCTTGTTCGCACGCAGCTTATCCTATAAAATCCCTGAGAAATGGATAAACAGTGCTCTATAAAACCCCGTTGGATAGTCTTCATATTAGTCTGAACTTTTTTGTACACCCGACTCACAGGCTAGAATTTCTTCTAAGGTATCCGCGTTGCTAGGAAGTTTTCTCTAAGCATCTTTTCTTTACCGGTTAAATAAAACAATAAGAAAAAGCCCCTCTTAAACTTTCGCGGGTTAAATAATAATAAAGCTCAATTTATTCCTTTTATACCCAAGGAATTTTATAGAGTATACCTGTATTTTCTTATCAAAAACTTCTTTCGTTAAGACTTTGTCCTGGTAAGATTTTTTCCGTTTTCATATCAAACATTTGTAGCTAGTACGCACTCTTACTACTTAAAAATCTCCTGCATAAATCTAAATAAAGGAGAACTCGCTTAAAAAGCAAGACTTTAGAATTCTTATTCTACTAATTTTAGTCTTTTCGCTGTACCCTAAAATTTTCTAAAAAAACCTTGACTATATCTATTTTAATTACCTTTTTAACTTAGATCCTTCTTGAGCTTGAGTCTTTAGTTTTTTTAACGGGAGGCCTAAATCTTGCCTTTTATAAAGAGCGCTCCTTGACTTTAATTACGGGTACCAAAAGCACCTTGGGATTATATTCTACCCTTCAAAAGAAACGAGCTTTAACCAGGACCTATAAACCCGGGTATTCACTAGCTCACTTTACTCTAAAGAGTTTCTTTACTTTCTTATTTCCTCCAAACTTTTATGGAAACTGCTACTAGGATCTTAAAGACTTTAAAATTAACAGCATTTCTAGGAATATCGGCAAAAGGTGCCACGATTTCTACAAAAAGAGAACCAGAATATGGGGCAACTTAAAAATGCTTTATATTATTTAAAAGCAAAGACTTTCGGAATTGCTAAGTATAAGGGGTCCGGATTAAGGAAAAGTCAAAAACTATAAAAAAATTCTTGGCTATATCGCGGGTTTGGGTACCTTGTAGGATTTTTTTTATTAAAGGAATCAAGCTCAAGCTAAATTTTGAAAGAATACCTAGTTTTTAGAAAGTTAAAAAAACTACCTTAGGTATAACCTTTGTTTTTCTAATTATTATGCTTTACCCGGTATACAAAAAGAGGCTTATATCAAGCAACTTTATCTACTACCAATACAAACTAGAAATAAAATACGAGAAACGGGTTCTTATAAAAGAAAAAGGGGGCTAGCTACTTGAAATAAATAGGAAGAGTTTCCGTTTAAAGGGATCAAATTGTTATGTATGTAATAGATTCATACAAAAGGTTATCTAGGCTTGTTACTTTGAGAGTTTTAGAGTCCGGTGGAAAGTCTGATGTAGCAAGTAGAGAAAGACTTGGGTTTACTAGTTTATTAGGCTGAAAGTTGGAGGAAGGCTTATTGGAATGGGACAGAGTTACTAAATCTAAGTTGAGGTGGGGTCCTTTAGAATCTCTCTTTTTTTTTTGTAGAAGCTAGATTTTGGGTAAAAGTCGAAGGGTTTTTGGTTCCTCAGGACTTTCTGAGCCTTTTGTTCAGTTAGCTAGCTTTTCTTTTTGCCGTTAATGGAAGGGTTTGATAGACTCGTACAAGGTATGCTATATAGGAGAGCTCTTTTATTGTAAGAAGTCTAATTTGAAAAGAAGGATATAGAGATATCTGGATTTTCCAGGTTTGGGTTAGGTTGCATAGAGTGAAGTGAGTAACTCAGGATAGGTCATGGGCAAAGTTTCTCAATAAAAGTACTTTCTATTCTAAAAAGGGGATCTCAAATCAATTAGTAAAATGAGAGGTTATTGTCAGTCTGGCAGTCTGGAATAGGTTCCTGGGTAAGTTAAGAGTAAGAGAGCGAGTAATTAAGAGAGCGAGTAATTAAGTTAGTTTGGTTTCTCGTTTAAGACTGAGGTTTAGCAAAATATTCGTAATGAAAGTTAGATTTTATGCTTTATTTCTTATTCTTTATAAATTTATAAGTGGGGAATTTCCTAGTCTGAATCCTAATGGGATTATTAGAACCTTTTAGGAGTGTAGGCTGTCAAGTCCCAAGAGAAATTTATAGGGTTTCTGAGTTGAGGCAAGCTTGCTTGTATAAAATATGAAAGCTAGTTTTGAGGTAAAAGAGCCAAAGGGTCTACCTGAAGAAGGTCTAATAGGATCGAGGATATATAAAATGTTTAATAGGGATAGGGGCTTTCAAGCTTTGGGGTAGGAAAGGTTTTTTACTAGTTATAGTTAGCAAGGTATCGCAAATAAGAGGAGTTTCTAAGAGCACAAAGAAAGGGTATGTATGAGTCTATGGGGAAGCAGGTGACAGGGAACTTAGGTAAGTGCAAGAAGCTAAAGTAAAGTAGTATAGTTGTCAGTAAGCTGGGGTTAGCCTTAGGGTAAACCTACGATCTCGAAAGTGTCTGTCTAACCGGATTTCTCTATAAGCAGTATAGTAGGGGGATTCCTTTTTTGCTTTTGTATTCTTGTTACTCTGGATTTTCTTATGATTTAGATTTGTATTAGTTTGAGTGGCCAGAGAAAGAGGAGACTGAGGAAGGCAGCAAGTAGCTTATGGGAGGTAGTTACTGTAGCTAGGAGATTCCTTATATTGTTGTTACTGTATTTTTGTTATTTGTAGTGTATATTCTTATAGTTGTATTATCTTACTTTAGATTTATAAATTACTTATATTATTCTGGATTCAATATTTTAGGGGAGATTATACTATAAGGATTCGCTTTAGTTTATTGCCCCGTCAGTATATAACGGGCCTTCCAAAATTTATATTGTACAAGTAAATGAAAGCCCTTGGTATTTCAGTAATAAGTATTTAATAGAGCAGAATGAAGTAAGAGGTTCAAGCCCACAGTCGTAGAGGTAAAACTTTGATTTTGAAATAAATCCTATTTACAAAAATCCTGTAAGGCTTTGTTTTCCTGTATGTTCCTACACTATGCTAGTTTAAAAAATCCCCTATGCCTATACGGTTCCTCTAAATTTAGAATTATAAAAAATAAGGATCCGATAGACCACTTAGGGTCTCTAATTCTTTTTAAGGAGGGTATACTATTACACTGGATTACAGAAGCAAGGACTTGCCCTCGAAAAAGACCCCGCTATCAAAGGGGCAAAAAAACTGGAGCTAAAAGAGTGCTTTCTAAGCTGGAAATTTTTTTTAATGCCTAAAGAGCTCCTAGGTCTTGCTAATATTAAAAACTGAATAACTCAAATACAAGAGCCTCCTACAGCTCTTGTTACTCAAAAAGCAGGGTTCAATAAAGAATAATATACCCAGGATTTTGTATATTTGCAAGACCCGCTCCCTATAAAGAGAAACCAAGGTTCGAAAAGACTCTATCTAGATAGAAATCCTAATCCCCTTTTGACTTCTAGTTAATACTGAAAACCTCGTCGCTAGAAAAAGACTCCCCTAAAAAGGTAAAGAAACACTTTATAGCTTTTAATAGAAAAGGGACAGCATACGGTCATATAAACGGAAACTTTTCTAATATCCGATTGCAAGGGAAAGATTTAAAAGGACCCCTATAAAACGGATTTAGTATCAAAATAAATAAGGGAGACCCTAAACTATTGGTAAAGAGAATCTAGGAAACCCTACCACTCTTATCTTAAAAACTTCCAAGGATACCTCGTTTAGCCAAGGGTACTCTCTAGTCTGTCTTAGAAATAAGTAATTGCCAAGCTAATAAAGTACTCCTAAAAGCAGGGGCTTACCCGTTTTTGGAGACAATTCTGCTAGTCAGACTCATATAGATTGGGTGGCAGAAAACCAAGAATACAACAAACAGGGGTGCTAAGCCTTTTAGGGTTCAAACCTATGAATTTCCCCTTATAAAAAATGCTTTTGTTTTCATTTTGGTCATCCAGAAAATTGCCGATCCCTTTAAAATTCCTTTTTAGCTTGTGCTTAACATTTCTTTTTCTATTTAGGTTCGTAAGGTAATATTTTATATACAGCTACAGGGTTTCTGTGTTTCAACTTCTAAACTAGGAACAAAAGGTTATACTTCCAAGTCTTAGGAGTACTAGGAAAACCTCGTTTTCTAAAATGTAGAATCATACGCAAGGCTATATCAACTTTCGATATAGCACACAAAAGGGCTCTACTGCGGATCTCTTGACTCTATTGTAACTTAGAACCCCTAAAAAAACTTCTTTCAAAAAGAGGGCCAAAATTACGCGACTAGTCGAGGTGCAAACTAATTACCAAGCCAAATGCTTTTAAAAAATAACAAAGTAGCCGCGACCTCTTTTTAAGTTTAAGGAATTCCCTGACACAGAAAAAAGCTTTCGTTTCTCGGTTATAAAAAAAGAACTTTACAGTATCTTGGCTAAGGTAAGAAGATTTTTTATAGCTATATTTTGACCAAATTGAAATCTGAGGCACTCAATAGAATCTTAGGATTCTGTATCCGTTTTTCGGCATCTATCTAGGGACCCCCTGCAAGAGCAAAAAGGCTTTTAGATGGGTCTCACGAACACTTAGCTTACTAGATAACGGGTCTCCCGTTTTAGTTAAAATACTGCGCAGCTACCCCTCACTTCTGCGTACCTTTGCTATATCCAGTAACCCTACTGTCTCTTTACTTGGAACTCTATTCTGTGAGACAAACGGATAAAATAAATAAGTATTATAATGATAACCCTTGAAAAAAGAATCCGCAAGCCGCCCCGCGATCAAGCTCATGAAAAAGGCCTTATAATCCTCAGGATAGGATATACTTTTTACAACTGATAATATATTTCATTTCCTTACCCTTAATAAAAATATGGGATAAAAAACGACATCCTTTTTATTCAGATTCAAAATGCAGGAGACCCGGCTATACTCTTACATAATTGAGAGTTATGGGGCACCACTTGGTAAGAATAAGGACCCCATAAAAATAGGAAGTAAACCCATAAAAGGAAAAGAGTATATACGTACCTTGAATATTTGCCAAATAAAAGACCTTACTTTAATAGAATAAGGCCCTTTAGATTATAACCCTCGCTTCGAGTCATTTCTTTTTTAGAAATCTTAGTAATATACTGCCCGTTCTAAAAGGAGTTCCGCAAAGTAAGTGTATAACATTCTAGGACCCCTATAGAATACCCAGAGGTTCTTTAAAACATTTTATGAAATTTAGGAATTATTCTGCTCTGAACCGGGGTTTATAGTTAAGGTAACCCCAGCTCCACGATACATTAAAAAGGAAACCAAGTCTTTGCAACTAAAAGGCTTTGAATGGTAGCGCTCCGCAAAAAAGATTCTCCGGTTTGTATAATACTTAAGAGGGAGCCCCTTTGAACTGCTAGGTTGGAATAGAAGTTTATTACGGGGATTAGAACCCCATTTCTCTAAAGCTAAAGGTAACCCTTTCCGAGATGAATAGAAGCTTCTTTGAGATATTCATAGATGAAGTGTAAGCAGAACAGCACTAGTTAAGGAACAGGCAGGGGAGGAAAAGCAACAAAAAAGCTACTGGATTTTTATAATAAGGTTTCAAATGAGATCCTAGAAAGACTTGTAAGTTTAAAATAACTTGAGCAGCAAGTCTTCCCCTTAGTGTAACTCAAAAAAATTGAAGTTCAGCTTAGAAAAGTGCAGCCTATAGCTTGCGGGTGTCCTTGAACTTTTAATACTCTTATAGACCTGGAATCCTTCTTAAGTTATTTCCCCTCTTCTCGTCCAATTCTGGTGGGAAAGCTCCTACACTAAAAAAGGAGCAAGATTTATTTACATAGAACATTTTAAACAATTGGTATCTTACTCAATAAGAAGCCGTTATAACAAATAAGAGTTAAATATAGAAAGTTATTCACTAATGACCTAAAGGAATCCCCTGGTATATAACACATAAAGCAGTGAAAACCCATTATAGGAGTCCCCCTTATCAGAAAAATCCCTTACTCCTAAAAAAGGGCCCTCTAGGCTTTAAAGGGGTTTTTTTTGTAGATTCTTAGGGATAAGTATCCTGAGATTCAATCTGGAATGTAGCAATTGAGTCCGCATTTTATGTTTGTATTTTATCTATTGGAAGCTAGCTTTTTTTATTTGCTTTGAACTTATGTACTCTTTACTTTAACTTTTTTGTTCTACCAAATTAAGAATTTGCGTCTCGTTTACTTAGGATATGGGCTTAGAGCTACTCCTTCTTGAACTCTTGAGTCGTGACTTAACACCCCAACTAAGAAAACCAAAAGTCCTTTATAAGCTTTTGAGTAGGAGTTGAGGGTCTCCTATGAGTTATAATGGACAAACAGAGATTCTTTGCAGTTGGAGATCCTATAGAGGTTTAATAAAATAAATAGTAGTAAAAAAGGGTTGCCCTCGTATAAGAGACTCTTTGAGGAGTTTTTGACTTCTAAAAATAGGAGCGTTAATATGTGAGTTCCTAAACAAAATATAGACTTTAGAGTACTAAAAAAAAGGGAACTTAGAGAGAGGGAGGACTAAACCCATGAAGACCCGTAAGGAGTTCTTTTTATTAAAATCTAACTTAAATGTGCCGCATATCATATGAAGACAACTGAACCTTTGTAAAACAATTTACTAGCGAGCTTTTATACTCTACTATTGTTTTAATTTAAAGAAAGAGAGAGTATGATAAAAAAATCCCTATAAGGCGATACGCTTTCAAAACCTCGTGGTTCCGTGATGCTAACCTGTGGTCTGTTTTGTTAAAAAGCTAAGAATTTGGTGCCAAAACCAAAACTGACCAAGCTTAATTGAAGGACTAAAGACCCGTTATCGTATGCAATTGAACTTTTTAGAACATAGGATCGAGTCTCCTTACTTAAAAGAATCTATAGTACAAAGTTCTTTAGTATGCTTTTTAGGCCAAAGAGGAATCCGGTTTTGAACCTAAAACTAAATAGACAATGAATTTTTATTACTTAATCTCTTGTTAATCTAGGATTTGCATCATTTTATAGTTTATTGTTAGTGGCGACCTGGTTTCGTGTTACTAGGCTTTCTATATTAAACTTTTCCAAGTGAGAATAAAACAAAAGGAAACCCTTTTTGTTTGAAAAAAGAAGCAATCCAAAAAGAGCTTCATTTTAGTGTAGACGTTCCCTTAGTTTTAGAGGAATTGTTCCTTTATGTGGGTTCACCTAGCTAGAGTTTTTCTTTTTTAAAGTGTAATTGGGCTCTTGAATTAAACTTTCCTTTTTCGGACTAGCGGGTTTCGCCTGTCGTAAATCTTAAAATATCCAAGAGGGTTTTTAGAAGTAAGACAAGGGACTTTTGCAGCTAAATCAAAGGGTTTCTTTTACTAAAATGCGTTGAGCTCTTCCATTTACTCAAAGATTTTCAAGGTCGAATAAAAAAAGCTCTCTCTGGCCAGCCCTAGAGTTATCCCTGGGATTTTTGCTGTTTTGTATATTACTTGTACTGAAGTAAGTTGATAGGAAAGAATGATGTAATTTGTGTTTGTTCGTTTTATAGTCGAAATGCCTTCGCTAACTAATTTGTATGTTCCGAATTGAACGGGGCCCTAGTGTTATGTCAGAGAAAACCTTTAGGTATAATCAAAGGACTACTAAAATGAAGACTTTATAGGTCCAATAGATATTCCGTTATGGCAAATCCTCTGGTGCAAGGAGTAACTACTTTAAGGTAAAGCGGACTTATCCCTTTAGTTGGATAACCCGAGACGGGAGTAAAGCAGTACGACAAAAAAGATCCTAAAAGAACCCCGGGGTTCTAATTGAGTAAACGTGTCAAGGTAATCCTACTATCTATGCAAGCTTAGAATTCATTTAATGTTCCTCTAAGTTTATAAGAAGACACGCGGAAACTCCCCTAAAAATGCTTAGATACTTTAGAAACAAAGATTTTTTTAACTCTGGTTTAGGATCTTTACGAGGTGAACAAGTGTGAATTTCCTACAATAACACTGAGCTGGTAAAAGCAGTAACTAAAGCTTAGGAAAATTCGATGAGTGTGTCTTTTTAAGTCAAGATTTCCTATCTAAATTGGATTTATAGTATTTCTTACTTGGAACTAATACATAAACTCTACTAAGGTAGTAAGATAGCTACTATAGGAAGAAAAAGGAAGGCTACAAGAATACAATAGCTACGGGCTAAGGCAGGGAATACAAGGAACCATAGCAACAGGAAGGGTAAGATCTCAATAAAATAAAGATAATACAACTAAGTAAAGTTATCAAGAATAAGGTACAGGTATCAAAACTAAGCAGGAGTACAGCTACAAAAACAGACTCACATTTCACAAAGAAATTTTAAGGAATGAAGCCCGTGCATAAAGTTGACTTGATAGAGGAGATTAAAACAGGTAAAGGTTCCCGGGGCTAGAAAGCGAGTGAGCTTTCATGTCAGAATCTTCAGATCAGATAAGTGGTATGTTTTGCACTAAGCTACTTACGAGGAACTTACTTGGAACTACCTAAAAGAAAAAAAGACACTGAGATCAAGAAGTCGTTTGGGCTGCTAGTTCTATTTTCATATTCCGTAAATTACGTGGGATGCGCTGAGAGAGACACACTTTCTTTTTTCTAAGTAACAACGAGGATCTTTCTCGAAAAAAGAAAAAGGAAGAGTTATAGAAAGGATCCATAAATGTGTGGAATCAACTCACTTACTAAAAAAATTTAAGGAAGAAAGCTTGATATCCTTTGAATAAGTCCTGTTAGCAGGAAACCAAACAAGAGAGGCGCTAGCCAAAATGCGTGAATTTGCTCTTTTTCCGGAATGAGGTTTTGAAATTCATATCCATTTTGAAGTGGGTTTCTATTTTAAGAAATCCCTAAAAGCTACTAATAAATGAGATGAAATAGAGTGATTCCTAGGTCTCTAATTATTATCCTTTTACTAGATACTTAAAAAAACTTATCCATACTCAGCGAGTATCTTGATATATAATTCTTAATCTTAATTTAGCCCACTAAAGGTGTATGTCCCGGATATGTCTAGTTCGGGGTACAAAAGTGAAGCAAACATATAGGAAATCCTAGAGCAGTTTTAATTCATTCTATAATTCACTTAAAAGGGGCTTCTTACTCTTTATTAAATTAATGAGAATGCCCTTAAGTTTGAAACCTATTCATAGTTTCAGATCTATTAGATTCACTAAGGGCAAACGGATTTCTTTTCTTAAATCTTTACCCACCTTAGGAACTTCTCGGATTCCTAAAAAAGGGGGTATCAATAACTTTACTAGTTCATTCCCCTGCAAGATTCCTCAATTAGAAATCCTAGAAAGGAATACAAAGAAATATACAAAAAGCTATCCCGCGAGTGAAAGCCTGCCACTTCTCTTACAGAAAATGTAAATAAAATAAAGTATGACACCCCCTATATACTAAAATTTTTGTGCCCTATAACTTGGTATAACAAACTCTTATAAAAAACAAGATTTCTGAGTCTCCAAATTAAATACATGGGGTATACATACATTATCAACTTAGTTTTCTAAAATGAATCTTACCTATGCCCTATAGTAGTAGGCATCGGGTTTTGTAGCAGTATATGCTGTGCATACTTAGGTTCTTATGCCCCAGTTCCTAGATTTAGAAAATCTCCATCTTCAAGGAATTTTCTTGTATATACAAGCTAGACTTCTAAGGATTTCACGGGGTTTTTTAACACTTAAGGGATGCTTTCTATTTCTTCTTAGTTATAACTCGCAGTTAGTTCTTCAACTTGGCCTTTAGAAATTTGAAATTGAAAAGGGTCTTATCCTTATTTTTTATTTTGTGCTACACTAGTAAATATAGTTATAACTAAGCCGTAAAAAAGAAAAAGTAAGAATTTATGTTGCAGTGTAATTAGAACAAAAGCCTCTTAGTGAAACTTTCAACTGAATTTATAAAGCCGAACCTCTACTATTACGTTTCGTACGGATACACGAGATTCTTTTACTTCTATAATAGAACTCTTAAAAGGATCCCTTTGCTGCATAGAGTTTATTTTATGGGGGCTTTCCTTAGTCAAAATTTTGACTAGACCAGGACGTTATTCTCCTTCCAGCTTTTTAAGATCTAGAAAGGGATGGCTTTATTTACAAGTTAAGTTATTTCCGATGTGTTGTAATAAAAACCTCTTTTTTACTTTCTACCAAAATAGATAACTCTAGGACTTCCTCGGCCGAAAAAGCGACATCGCAATAGCGCTAGTAATCAGTACCTCTACCCAGGAGCTCCCGCTTCTATTATTACGAACTCTTTTTATAAAAAAACCTTATACCAGTACCTCTTTCTGTGTATCAAAAAGAATAACCTTTTCCTTAGCATTATCCTACACTCTGGAGTTTTGACTTACTTCGGAAAAAATAGCTTAAGTCCTCCCATCCCAATAAAAAGCAATGCTTGAAATATCTTCACAGGATAAGGATATTCTTTCATGGGAAGAAGCAGGGGGACTCATGGCAACACCTGCTCTTAGTGAAAAACCTTGAATTTAGTGTGTACAGAGTACGAGATTTCTACTTGCGTAATTTTAATAAAGTAAAACTTTTGCAAGATTTTTTATAGCGGGATTACCTCAAACTGAAAATCTATACCATAAACTTGAAAGAAATCCGTGGCGCGAAAAAAAGGGTCCCAGATTCAACCGGATGGCATAAAGATAACCTTTGGTTTAGTAATGAGGCGCCTGTGCCTGAAATAAACCTGAATTGGGCTGTATACCTTGTTATGCTTATAATATTTCTTTCCTAGCCTAGTTTGGTAGGCTTCAATAAGGGAAAAAACTTTGTTCATCTTTATCAGTATTAGGAATTCCCTTTGTTATATAGTTTAAGACAACAGAGTTGATACTTCGTTTGCAATAAAATTAATACCGGGCTTCTTAGATGCTTATAGTATAGTAACGCTAAAAAGGACTTTTAGACTCGATTAAGTAGTATTTGTTTATATCCCCTTTTTGAGCTTTTACTCTATTCATGGTATGGGACAATAGCAAGCGTTCTGGTTAGGAATTAAAAAACATTGACTAAAAAGCTTTTATTAGCGCTCCCCGGTTTAAAAACCTGCTTAGAACAGTAAAACCCTATTTGCATAGTTTTAGAACTACACCTTAGTATAACAAGAAAAAGTTGTCTTATTTTATTTGAAATGTCAGTCTTACGGACTCTCCAGCTAAGTCCTTTCAAGGGTAAGACTCGCTTTTTAAGAAGGGATACCGCTAAGTAACAATTAGCAATGTACAAAAGCCAAGTACTGCTTTATTTACGACTGGAAGGTATAGCTTTGAGGGAACCTCAAAAATCTATTTCCTTTAAATGCGGATCCCCTGCCTTGTAGTTAAAGGTATAGGAAATGCATAGGGTTGGGTATTTATAGGTCTTCCTCAAATTTCCTTCTATTATATTTATATATATTTAATTAGTTCTAAAAGCAGAAAAAGTAAAGTTTTCATCAAAAATATCAAAATTAGTAGATCCACGCCTTTTTTAATTATAGTAGTCTAATTATAGGTGTGATAAAAGTAAATAAAAAAGAACTTAAGAACTGGGCTTATATAATATGGAGAAATTCCTTTAATATAGTTGTGGCATCCAGGTAAGTTATAGTAGTGTGCTTAGTAAATAGTATGATTCTAACCAACAAATTACAAAAATGTTCCGAATCTGCTTGATCCAGAAGAAAGCTCGAGGGCCATTTTTGTAATTCTTTATAAGATAAGAAAACCCTTATTAATGTTCCCTTTTTCTATTTCTAATTGGAACCCTTGGTAAATAGGCCCTAAAAAAGAATGATGAAATTGCTTATTTCAAACAGGAATGCTTTCCTAAGATGTCAAAAAGCTTAGGTTTTCAAAAAGAGATTCCCTGAAAAATTGTCGCGTAACAACAACTCAATAATTAAAAAAGGCTTTGAAGAAGTTTTGTGGGAAATAAGAGCAGGGCGCTGAGTCTTTTAAAAATAGCTGTCTATTAAGAGAGCTCTTTTTCTTATAGGTACCCTTGCTTCCCGTAACCTCATAAAAACTCAATCTTATGAGAGCCTTAACTTTCTAAGGGATATATTAAAACTGGTTGTCTTTTTATTCCCTTTTTTCGGCTTTGACTGATAGGGTCTTTTATTCGAGGAGTTGGTCTTCCACCTTTTCGTGGAAAATTTTCCAGTAATTCCTTAAAATAGGGTTTTTGAAAAAGGAGTTTAATACAAAGCGGATAGATCTTTCTTTAGTTTGAGATTGAATTAAATTAACTTCATATTTTTACGAGGTACCTTTTGAGCTCAGTCTCCTACTAGGAGTAATTTGAGAATTAAGAGGTCGTCAATAAAAGAGGGTAAAGCAAAGAATAAGCACTATAAGGATTCCCTCTCTATTTTCTATTTTACGGGATTTTTTAGTTCGAGCAGTTATCGAAAAACCCTTTTCAAGGCAGAATCTTTCGAATTGGATCCATTTGGAGATAAAGAAAAGGGGTTCCTCCTTTGGCCTGCTTGTAGCGCTATATGAAATTTTATGAATAAAAAAGACCTTACTGACACCTGTTACAAATATTGACAGACACAGGGTCTGGTACTACGACCTACTTTTCCTAAAAATGTCTTGTTATAGAACTCTTAGTTCTTAATCTACCCACTTGTTTAGAACCTCAGTTCAGTCCCTTAAAAGGTCCTTCCTTTTTTTAGACTAGGCCCGGCAGCTGCTTACTGACTTACCCGCCACTGTAATGGCATACTCTTACTTGAATTTTGAGTATTGTAGGAATCCTATACACGCAAAAGTCATAAAACCAAATTCTTGAACCCTGTATAATTTTGAAAGCAATGCTTTTTCTTTTTTTGTGGAAACGCGTAAGAACTAAAACCTGGTACTTTCTGAGAGGATTTCTTGAGATTCTCCTGGTTTTAATACCAGTAGGAAAGTTTTATCTTAAGAAATTGATTTGAATACTCCTCAATTTCCGACCCTTACTTCTAGACTTTATTTAATGAGGTTTGTATACGAGTAACACAACTCTTTATATCAAGACTATATACACAAAAAAGATTCTCATAAGTTGCACTTAGAACCCCTTAGAGCAAGTACTTACTAAATTCTAACTTCCGTTACTAGGTAGAGGTGAAACAAGATACAGGGTTTGATCCTAACAGGGCACTTTTTATTTCATCTGTTTATTCTGAAATTTTTATTAAGCACCCAGAAAATGCTTATGTCTAAACTCCTGGATTTTCTAATCTAAATCTAAATAAAGTTCTACTGTAGCCCAGGTTGCCCCTTTTCTTAGATCACTGACAAGCAAGAGCGGACTAACCTTACTACATATACTTGTAGAGACTAAACTACATATACTTGTAGAGACTAAGATTTTTAATACTCAAGGTTCAGTATAGAGATAATAGGAATATAAAAAGAGATGGGGTCAAAAGTTCTTTCAGGATATGAAGTAGTAAATACAAGCCAAAAAGGACGGAGAGAATCCATAAAATAGGTTTCCCTAGGACTCAAGTTTAGACCAAAAAAGTAAGTTCAGCAAATTTTGATTCTAATTAGAGTTAGAATAAGCCTTGCAAAAGGGAACCTTGCCCTAATTTCTCAAGGGATTTCACGGTTCCTTGTACCAAGTTATGTTGCGGCTGTTTTGTCTTTTAAGAAAAGCATAGGGACGCGCTTCTTTATACACTGATCCCAGTAGTAAGGAGTTATACTAATTGTTGAGTGGATAGAGTCTCCTCTCCTTTTGGTCCTCTAGTTTCTTTTATATATGCAAGGGCTTTCGCCGAGTTAAAAAAAAATGAAACATTATACGAAACAAATCTTGAGCCGAGCGAGTTAGAGTTTCGTAGCTAGACACCTTAAAATGTAATTAAGAATAAAGAGGTGCCCGTATAGTATCAGCAAAAAGATAGATTAATAATAGCAAACAGGTTTCTAATGAAAATCCTATTCCCGCAAAGATATAGAGAAGATAAGGGTACACTCAAAGGCTATGAACATTACCGGAATCGGTAGTATTCCAAAATTAAGAAGCTGAAAATAAGGACCTTCCCAAATCCTTGACTTAGTGTGGAACCAAGAGCTTTAAGCTAAGGCCTCCTTTAAGAATAGTAAACTACTAGAATATTGGTAAGCCAACTTCTGCGACAGCTCCTAAAGTACGAAGCATAGATTTTTACCCAAAGAAAAACTAAAGTCAAACATTGCATGCATATAATATAAAAAGAAAAGAACCCAAAAATTCAAGTCTTGTTGCAAATCTAACATCGTAAATAACTGAGGTCTAACTTTGACTTGTATAAAGCATTTCCCGGCTTTACTTAGACTTAGAATCATTCATTTAAGCAAAAAGTCTCCCGAGTTTGTCAACAATATTCAAATAAACGACTGATCTAAGTTACTTGGTTTAGGTATCCACCGTTGGTTGTCTAACCAAAGGAGCTCTTTGCTGAGCCTATAGTAGATTTTATATAAAAATAAGGTCCAAAATTTATGTGCTTGTATTCATTTAGACTCAGTGCATCCTTAAAAAGTATCTAAATATAAGATAACCCAATTATAGTAGTACGCGGTATTATACCAAATTATCAAGCTTTGTGATAATACCGAGTGCCTTTCTATTCTAGATTTACTACACCTGTGACAGGCGAAACAGGTAGTGGCTTATACCATCCTAATCTCCTCTATTACCAAAAGTTGCTCTTGTGTTTATCTTTTTTTTTTAGTTAGAGACTGCTTATCCCGGTAAAACTCTATATGTTATGTATACTTTCACTACAACAGGTTTAAACAGAATACCTTTCCTTAATTTAGGGGCCCCAGTTTTGACTATTTCAATTCGAAAACATATCCGTGAAGTCATCCTTTATTTGTTTATACGAGTGTCCCCCTTCAGCGGAGATTGAAAAATCTTTCTTAAAAGAGCCCGGATAGAACCAGACTTATAAAGTTATATAACTAAGACTAATGAATTAAAATCTAGAATAGCTAAAATCAAGAATTTTACGAAATTCTTTATATATAAGGGTTTGTAAGAAAATAAGAACGGGTAAAAGAGAACTTTAACCCGGAATGCTTTTTCTTTTACAAGTTCAAGGCTTATGGAGCATATGAGCTAACTACCCCTTTATATATATGCATACTATCGAATTTTATATTCAATTCTAAACCAGAGCAAAAAGTTGTCTACTTTGGGCCGTATAATGCCGATGAATAAGACTCTTGACTTATAAGAGATCCTCTCTTTATAGTCAATCTTGAATGCAACCGTTAGCCGGATTTCTTATCTCACTTCAATAAAAAAACCTACATTAACACTTTATAAGAGCTCCTACTAACCCGGTAAAATGAGTAAGTATATACTCCCGAAAAAGAATCGGGGTCAATTCAAAAAAGATTCTTTGAAGTGAGGAAGAATCTATAAGTAAGTTCTTTTGTTTATACTAGTCTATTTGTTTTAAGACAAAGAATTGCTAAATTAGAGGGCTACTTTATTCGCAGTCCTACTTTTCTAATTCCGAATTTTTAGTATGAAAGTACACAAGGTTTGACCTACTAGTACAAGGGTTTTTACCCTTTAGGTTATACCCCTTAAGAGATTAAAAAGGAAACAAGTAGGACTCTTACTAAAAAAAATGGAAATTTAGAGAAAGAGGTTTTCTTGCTTAAAGCGGCTCAATAACGCAACGGTAAAAACCTCAGTCTTGATATCAAAGTTATAGCTTTTTATCCAATAAGCAAAGTCCAGATACTTTAAGACTTTTAAAAGCGAGCCCCAGCCTCGTATCTGTTTTACAAGGAATGCCCTGAGAAAGGATTCCTATCCCATAAATTTGCCTAGGCAAGAAATTCTATTTGTGTCACTCAAGAAGTCCCTCCAACAGCAGAGAATTTGCATTCTAGATAGAAAAAGTAGCTCTTTTTGAATGAATCTGTCTTCCTTTTTGAGCTTCTGGTATTCGTTGTTATTATTAGTCAGTAGTTGCTCTTTTGGTTCCTTGTTTCTTTCTTAGGTCTAGTGTAAGAAATAGAAAAAACTTTATCCCATATAACAAGAACATGGAATCACTTAGATAGATGAAACTGTGAATCTTATCCTCATTTTACAAGTACTCTAGACTAGAAGCTATCTGGTAGGCAGTTTCTAGAGTCAAAAATCCTTATTGAGATGAGAAGTTAGATCAAGAGTCAATTGAAGTGGTGCACCTGGGTTCAAATCCCACAAGGTTTCTCTTAGTAGAGGATTCTTATAGTACTTGACTTGATAGTCTGAATTAGAGTAGTATGAGTAAGTTAATGTAAGATAGTATACTAAGTAAATAGGTAACAGTTAGTATATGGGTTCTTAGTCATGTTAGTTAGTGTCTTCCAGGTTTCTTTATTCCAGGAGATCCTCCTCAATGCCTTATGAGCTTCTTGTTATAGAGGGTGCAGCCTTCATAGTATGGGAGGTAATCTCTTTTACCGAGTCAACCTTCAAGTTTTGGAGGTTACTGTATTCTAGTGAATTGAGTAAGCATTGATAACACATGAATAAGCACCGACAATGTTTCTTAATTGCCTTTACTTGTCTTAATAGGTTGACTTTCTTTTGTTGCTTTCTTATTAGTACTAGAAGAAACTATACTAGGTTTAACAGTAGGAGTATAGGCTTTAACTAACCGCTTGTAGGGGGTGCAGAGGAAGGGGCTACCTATCCTATAGGCTAGTGTATTAGCGAGTGTCTTATTGTATTGTTTGTAGCTAATGAGGTAGACTAGCGAGGTATACGGTATACATGGTTTTTTCTATTTATATATTAACATTAGAAAGAGTTATTACGGGGTAGCCCACTTATATTATATAGATAGTCTTTATTTGTTAGTTATTGTCTTATACCTTATAGGA